>VXBQ01007037.1:101604-251110 GCA_013400175.1 Phainopepla nitens | reverse complement strand
TGCCCGGCGCCGCCTGTGACAGCCGGCGGGCGCGGGACCAGCCGAGACCTCGACGCCCGGTGCCTCCTCATCACCCTCCGTGCCCCGGTACCTCAGCATCGTCCGCCTCTTCCCCGCACCAAGGAGCTGTCGGGCTCAGGCTCCTTCCTTTGAAGGAGCCCCACGCCGGGCTGCTCGGTTACTCAGCGCCGAGCCGCAGCGGGGAACACCGCCCAGCTCTGCCCAGCATCTCCCCTCGGCGCGGGTGTGCCGGGGGCTATGGCCATCCCCGCCGCACAGAGCCCGCCCGCACGGGCGGCAGCTCGCAAGAATCACAGCGTGGGTTTTGTGCTTCACACGGTAAACGCTTTATTTTTAAAAAATGCGTAAAGATTGAGTGACATGAGACTACAAGATGTAAAAAAATCATGGACTCCTAACAATAAAACAGCACACGAAAGTCTTAGTTATTTTATGCTCTTTTTTTCCCGGTTCCTGTGCCTGCTGCTCCACCTGCATTTCCATCCCAAGCACCAGGATGTTTAAAGTTACCAAGCTCTGTATCCCTGCTTACAATTTCACTGGAGAGCACGGTACAACACCTGTCAAGCTGCATTGCACATTTCCAGCATTCTCCTGCTCTCAGGCTTACACAGAAAAATCATTTGATGGCACATCCTTTAAAGTCTTCCTTGGATCAGAAACAGGAATGGAAGAGACCTGCCAAGGCAGTAGCACTGAACTTCTGGCACTGCTAGTACCACCAATTGCACAACCCTCATCTCTTCCTTCCCTTCTCCTAGAAGAGTTTTTGCACCCCCCCCCAGCCCGTTTCCCTCTGCAAAGCTCTATGATTTCTGCATATACTCCCTTGCCTGAATAGCAACGTACTTCAAAGTTTGACATTACCACAGATCAATGCTGGTCATCCCCAGGAGCAGACTTGAACTTCACTGTGGTCAAAACCTACCCTCATGTCCCAATAGTGCATTGAAACCCACACCTCCATCACAGTAGAATAATACTGTCCAGCTGTTTACAAATTGTTTTCTCTAAGCAGAAATCCACAGGGGTGGCTATAGGCACAGTCTCTAAACAGATCTGTATGACCTCAAAGCTGTTAGATGCAAATTATTTGGGCCAATCTATTAACATCTTAAAAAATACATGCCCCAAAATTCAACTCTCTCTTAAAAAGAATTTTAAGATAGTAGGTCAAACAAAAGCCATGTGAGTATTTCTAACATGTTCTCAGAGACACATGCTGATATTTTAAATCAGAAGTTCTGAAGTATGAGTTTGATCAGGTTTCTACCTCAGCTTTTTTCTGCTCAAATTGACTCAATGAAATTTTAACCTTTACCTAATCTTTCAGACTGAAATGACACTCTGAAAGCTTAGTTTACATGATTATATTCATAATATAGACCAGTCATGGAGAGCTTATAAGGTGAATAAAATCAATAGCACCAACTGCACAACACTTGGACTGCTGAGAATCTCCTTGGATTTAAATCAGATGTATAGATTAAATCACATTTTAGAGCAATCTCTAACAAGACTCAAGTTAGTCTGGCAATTTGCCTCTGTCTTCTGCACATCAAGACAGGATCTTACTTATACTTTCTGCCATGTTTTCAAATATACTCAAATTTATCTTTCAGTAGCCAATCTATGGACATCTGCAATTGGCATCCTTCATTGAAAAATGTTTCATTCGCCCGGTAATTGGAGGAAGTTACATTTGAGCCTTTTTCAAAACAAGCAACAAAAAATATTCTGTTAAAAAGGCTAGTAAGTGTCTTAGTAACAGTCAAGAACATGGAGGAGCCAGAAATGCCATGTGGTGACAGAATATAAAAATAATCTATAGCAGGTCTTTATCTGCCAGACATAACCCTACCTGCTCTGCTAGGGAGCAAGCAGTAAAACACTCTGCAACCATAACTTGTAAAAACATTTTTATTTCTTCACCAGTGGCAAGGAACAGAGGCTTCTTTATTGAAGCCTCTAAAGGTGTTTAAAACATGTACCAACAAAGCTACAGAAGAGAAGTGAAGGTGAGGAGAGCATGGCAGCCTTGCTTCAGACCTCTTCTTGCTTCTGCATTAGGACTCAAGGTCAGAAGAGCATGCATTGCCTCAGCACAGTACTTTACCTTTTTGGAGGTTGAGCCAGGCATCAGCAGAAGAAGCTTGGTACTGGTTTGCAGAAAGCACATGTTTCAGTGTGCTTCAGGGGATCTAGCACAGCCTGGGGGCTCTGGGTGCAATATGGGTGCAACATGCACAGTGTTCCCTCTACCTACATCTCTGTTTCTGGGCACTGTGTGGCCCACAAGCACAACTCCTGTCTTTACATGCTGGAAGCCACCAGCATCTTCTTCCCACTTCTATCATTCTAAGCTAAAAGGTCTCAAAGAAAGAGGAAACCTGTTGCTGTTACTAAGTGTCTGTACATAGGTGCTGCCTTTTTAGATTTTTACATGCACTAGGCACACAAATAAAGAATTGATCTGAAGAATAAAAGGTCAGCATTGGTGTTAACAAAAAGCTCCATCTGTGGTATGCTGGAAGTACCAGAATCTGGTACTCACAAGTGATGTGCCAACTAAGCAAAGCAAAGAGCCAGGAAAGCAATTAGTGCCAAAGGGTGGAAATACAAAATGTGATGTGATTCAGCACTGAGACCACAGAGGCAATGGCTGAAAGGGACCTATGGAGGTCATCCAGTCCAATCTCCCACTCAGAGCAGGATCATCATCAATGTGAGATCAAGTCACATTTTGT
The DNA here is from genome assembly GCA_013400175.1 of Phainopepla nitens. Taxonomy (NCBI): domain Eukaryota; kingdom Metazoa; phylum Chordata; class Aves; order Passeriformes; family Bombycillidae; genus Phainopepla; species Phainopepla nitens. The sequence continues at coordinate 248,342 of VXBQ01007037.1, read as the reverse complement.
GACATGATTGTAATCAATCCAAATCTTAAAAATCTCCAAGGATGGAGATGTCACATCCTCTCAAGACCACCTGCTCCTGTGCCATGTTAGCCACACAGCAAGTCCCAGGTGTACTGCTGATGCAAAAAGCACCACTCTACCACATCACATACATTCCAGTACTTTGATTTCTGCTGTGGTGAACCAGGAAGAGAGAATACTAGCAAGTACTGGAATAGGCCTAAACACCATTCTCCGAAATCTGGTTCCTCCTTCTTCTTCAGAGCTTTTGTTTTCAGTTCCTCTCTCTTTACTTGCTCTAAGCCTCACTTACTGCAGTAGGAAGACCATGCAGCCTGATTTATAATGCCTGAGAGTAAAATCCTCTAAAAGCCCAAAATGCAGCATCAGAAAGACCTCAGGCATACTCAAGCCAGAATTTTATATAAGGCAACTAATGTGGAAATAAATTATAAATATTTTAATGCTGATAAGCAATCAATGTACAGCCTTTGACAGCAGAGGTGATGGCTAGGCTAGCAACTTCTGCTGATACATTTGTGAGGGGATAAAAAAACCCCCCACACATGGTTTTAGGGAGTATTTTGTGACACAGCCAAACTATAAATACAATTAATGATTGCAGAAATTCCCCACCGCTTGGATAACTTTGGGGTGGTGGGAGGAATAGGGAGTGAGACCAAGAAAAACACATTTAACCCTAGAGTGGCCAGGAAGCATCCCTCATCTCTGACATCTCTGTTCATGTTCAAGCTCATAAAGGAGTCAGTGTGGTATTGCTTGCAGTCGTCTCAGAATAGAGCCCAGCTACAAACTGCAGCAAACATCATGCAAGTATAAGTGTTTTGGGCCACGTACATCATTTTTCTGAGGAGCTTTTTGAACATTCCTGTCACAAGTGCAGTTTTTTCAACTGGGGAAAAAAAGCCTGAGACTAGATTTCAGGAAACAATTGGAAGGTAGCAATAACTTTTGAAAAGCAGCAATCTTGAGCAATGTAGTCTGTTTTTCTAATATAACTATTCTCATAGTCTTCCTTTATCACAACAAAGATTAACAGAATTCTGTAAAGCCAAAGATTTACATACTGTAGATTAAAGTTATTGTTGCTAGTTAATTCTAGCACTCAAGTGCATGTGTTTATAAGAAACCCATGCAGAAACAGTCTCTTTATCCCAAAGGAGTTGACCAACAGTGTTTACATTTCAAAATAAGTGAATAAAGTAAATCAGGAAGAAAGTTTGGCAAGAGCTAAAAGAAGTTACTCTGTTAAGTCTTGGACACATCTTGGTTGTTCAAGAAAGTCCCAATTCATTACGGTACATTGACATACTTTATTCCCAGCACGAGGAAGTTCAGTAAGATGGATATAACCATGAGCGTACTTAATTAGGCTGCATCAGAATCAGCCTAATTTCTAAAGTTGCATTTAGCAGATTAGGAACAGAAGATTTAGGAGATCCAGATTTGCATGTTATCTGTGAGAAGTACAAGTGAGGTATCTGCAACTGAATGTCCATTAGAGAGCACTGGCTTCTGCCAGCCTAAACTAGAGCACAGTTCTAACCTGTGACAATTACATATCACACAGAAACATTCATAAAGGGGTCAGCAACAGCAGTGTTACTAACACAGCAAACATATGTCAGACATGATGAGGTGCATGGTAAGTTTTAAGCTGACCCTGGGTTACCCAGAGCCCGTGTTTCCTATTTTGCTGACATACGGTGGACAGCACTGATCAACCCAATCGAAAACAGTGGCATAAAATCACTTCAGGTAAAAATTCAAAGCTGTAATTTTATAGACTTCCTTTGTTTATACAGCACTGAATGAATTGTCCCACCACCATCCTGCTACCTCATTCTATACCTTATATTTCTGGACATTTAAACTCACTATGACAAGCAGCAAATGATAATTTTGTCAGGACAAAGAAACACTGCATGAGTTGTATTAAAACAGCTACTTATCACTCCAGACATCCTGTAGACAAAGAATGAGTTTCCCACCCTTGGGGATTCTAGCGTTGCCACTTTAAGCAAAGTCTTGATTATTTGCCTTCCCTGGAGGGACACAGATAAAGAGGGAAAAAAAGAAAAAAGAGAGGGTTGTCCCAATTACACAGTGTGCATGGACCACATCCCTATGAGGTAATTCAAGTCTATTTTTAAATATACAGACATATTTATATTTCAGAGCTCACATTTAACATTTTAAAAAGTGTTCCGTGCCTGTGAGGAGGAATAAAATAAATCTTGGAGTCTTTGTCCGCTAAGTATACTTGAAAACCTAGTCTTATGAGCTGCAATCCAACCTGACCATTAGTGCATGAATTGATTGCTAAAGAGAGATACCTTGTAGAGCCACGGGCTGTGGGTAGTTTCCTTTAGAAAGGCCACAGTTACCTTTTAGAGTTACTGTAGAAATCAAATAGAAATCAGAGGATGAATTCAAGATTCAAGTACTGTCTACAAAACAAGGACTTCTGTTCAAAGGAACAAGATTTCAGAAACCCTTGAATAAGATATTTGAACACTAGTTGTATACTTATAGTATTAATTCTTAGATTAAAATTAATAAATTGGTTTAGTGGACATTCATTAAATCCAATTAGCTAAATCCAGCTGCTTTAAAGAATAAACTCCCTAGATTCCTATTTAGAAGGAAGCATTCTTCAGTATACATCAAAGGATTCCTTACTTAAAACATAAGAATTTCACGCCGAATAGCCGGAACATTTTTATCCAGTACTTTCTACATAACAAAAAGCTCCCGTGAGAGCAGGAAATACTTCAGTGAGGAATGGTTCCAAAGAGAAGGAATTTTTACTTCCATTAACTCCAGACTAACCCAAAATTTTGAATTCTTTAGTGTCTGTTAACTTTGTTTTCAGTGATATCCACTGGGCTGAAGCAGAATTTCAGACACACCTTGTGGAGCTGCTCTCATCTAAAAACTTGGGAATGGAGGCTGTGATCAATAAATGCTTTGAGTAAGGATTCCTGTATCTTTAATACTGGTTGAAAATAATTGAGACTGACTCATTGCTCATTCACATGCATTTACATGGAATTCTTTGGCTAGAGCTGTTTTAGATGTACCATTACCATTTCCATTAGCACCAAGGTGTTAACTAGTTTTCTAGGCCTGTTTTGTCAGAATTCAGAAGTAAAGACTATGGAAAGCCAAAATAAAAACATAAAAAATGCTCAGATAATCTGGATTCCTACATTTTTTTCCAGAGGATGACAAATTTGAATTAAATGAAAGTGAGACTAGCGTTCTAGAAGAGAGGGATTTGGGATTTTCATGTTTCCACACAGTACAGTTTATGACTGTTACCGCTGGGAGAAGTCAGAGCTTCAGACATTCATATCTTAAACAAAACCAGTAAAACAAGTTATAAATGATAAAAGCCTGGAAGGGCTTGGAAATGTGAGTCTAGCATTTATTTACTTATTTTCAGCCGTTGAGAAATCTTTGGCTTTCTTGGGGCTCAGGAGGGGTGTCTGAAAAAAGGTAAAAAGATGATAAAATCGAGTGGCAGTGAACAATCTCCATCTCTGATATACCTACTTACTGTTCTACACCGAAAATGTAAGCAATACACTTTGAAGGCATTTCAGTCAATTGATATAGACCTATCTGACCTGCCCAAGATGCTCATCACTGCTAAAGAGGAAGGGAGAAGGCTGGCACAAGAAAGTGATGATTCCAGCAGATGTTCTATTAAATTTTACTGGATCAAGACTGTTTCACCAGCTGACAAAAACTGGATCTTTACAAACTAGGACTTGCAGGGGTTGCTTTGTCCCAGGAAACTGTTAATTAAGTGTCTGTCCTCCCACACCCAGCAAAAAGCCAACATAAACAGGATTACATGCTCTAGCTAACGTTAAAAAAAAAAAACCAAAACAACATTGCGCATTCATGCCTGACCAGGATCAAAATCACACTGCCAAGTCATTCAGTAGTGTGTGAGTGTTTCTGTGATTGCATACCCCAGCCCAAAACTATAGAGTATTTTGCCTTTCTGCAAAATACTCTACAGTTGCTGCAAAATACTCTACAGTTTCCTCAGGATCCTACAGTGCACTACAAATCACTCCCTTTCAGAGCCAAGGTGTCCTGTTGCCCATGAAATTAGCAAATGCCAAGAAGTTACGCAGAAAGTAGTGTGCTTTTCTGTTTGTATGCAACCCTTCCCTTTCTCCTGATAACTGCTTTTTATCTAGGACATTCACAGCATTTTACAATAACTGATTTCTGCCAGCTTTCCTCATTTTCCAAGCACAGAAACAGGCCCTGCTATTATGACCAGCTTCCTCAAAACACTTACTATCACAAGTCCGTGCAAGCATCATGCTCAGCACCGCTATGGTGCATCTCCATCCTTCCTTCCGTGGTGGCATTTTAATAGTTTCAGTAATTCCAGCTCTGTAACTAAGAAAACCCAATCCTTCTTTTCCATTGCTACAACTAAATGAGTGCCTCCTCCTTTTTATCTCAGGATTTCTTCCACACCTGAGATTTCTCCATTGTTCTTTCTCCCATTCTTTCCCACTCTTCCTTTGTCAGGCATAATCCTTTGTAGGCTTGGGCAATTTCCACTTCCTTTCCTCAGCCACCTGCTGAGAACCTGGGTCAAATTGGTTTCCTTCCCTCAGACAAGTCCCCAGCATACTTATTGTCCAGCTAACATACTGTCATTAGCTAATTACGTCTCATTTCATGCCGGGCCAGAGGCACGGGCTGCAGTACTGCCTGCTGAGCTGCATGCACCTTCACACGCAGCCACCCCAAGACGTGGCACCTGTATTTAAAGGCTGCATCACAGCCAGGATTCACACACCTCGTGTGACACATTGCTGCCATTAACACACCAAAGAGCCGAAATCCCTGAGGCACCTCAGCTCCTCTGAAAAATTAGGTTGCCAAGGATTTGTTTGTGATCTCTAGCTCACTGAGAAATCAGGGAGTGCCTCCTCTTTGGGCTAGAGCAAATACATGTATTACACACAACATTTTTAAACAGAAGTTTGTCTTCCCATAGACAAATAGACTTGCTTTCAGCTATTTCAGGCTCCTTTCCGGCCAAATGCAAGCATCTGAGGAATTCTGCTCTTTACTTTCTGAGAATTTCTTACCCACATGCTTTTTAACTTGCTGTAACACATTTCTAAAGTAATAGTTTCTACTCGCAAGTACTAGAGCATTTGGGAGCAAGAAAGTGTTCTTTGAGTATAATTTAATTGCTACTTAACACAATACCCTTACTAATCTGAAAGTTTTATTTTTCTCACTTATTGATGGAAAACAGACTCTTTCCCCTGGCAAGTTAATGCTCATTATCATCTTAGTGTTTATGCGAAGTCTTTATTAATAAAATAGCTTTCACATGAAGAGGAAAAATAATTTTCATAGACAGCTTTAATCATGTTACACTTATATTGGTAGTCCGAATTGAAAAAAAATTAGAATACTTGAAAACTGTGTCACGAAAATTATGTTGCTGACAGACATTCCCTAAGAGGACTTTTGGAGCTTGACTTATTAGACTAAGTTTCCATTAATACTTTGAGCACTTTCTTAACCTAGTGCTGCAAGTGCTTTATTTTAGACATTAGGACCCTACAGAAAGCTTACATTTCAATTTCTGAAACCCTGAAATTTCAAGTTACCAAAAAAATGTGAAGAGTTAAAGCAATGTGGGAGAAAGCTGCTGCTGGTCTGCTCTAGTGGAAGGTGCATCTGTTGAGAGCAACAGACAGAAATACTGGGGGCTTGGGTAGGAGAAATAAAGGAGCAAGAAGACTTTTAAGCAACATACAACAGTAAATTTTCCTCATGAAGTCAAATTAACAACTTTTTAAAAAAATCACACATAGTAATTAAATTAATAGTACCACAACTGCTGCCACAAATTTGCAGATCAGGTGAGATACCAGCAGAAGTAATTTTATTTGAATATAGGGAAGAAATGAAATATGATATAAAGCTCACACCCCTAGTCTGAGATAGAGGGAGGGCCATTAAAAATGTACATGTCTCCATTCTGAGCAGACAAGAGCATGCAGAAAGTGCATGGTCTTACTGAAAAGATAAACAGCTGGATTTACTTACTTCCATTAACCAATGACCCACTTGTCAAACATAAGCTGTAGATTTAAAAGAGTGATTATGTGAAGCCTCTTACATTTCATAAAAACGATCCTAGCTATGAAATCAGATCAAGCCTGAAAATACTTGAGCATAGTCAATATTGTTCTTTTATACAGACACAAGACAAGAATTAGTTATTTGTTTAAAAACCTACAACATGATGTAAGGGTAATTTCCCGTAGTGCTGTTCAGAAGGCATTTATCCCACACATCCCGCTCAGGTCATTAGTGGTGTGCCAAATCCAGACCTTTTGTAAGAGGATGAAGTTCTAATGGAAGCCACTGCATAAACCTGAAGATGGGGGCACTGCCAGCTTCCTTCTATGAGGGATGGGTACTGGGTGACTTGAAACTGGTGCTCCCCACAGTAAATGGTACCCATGACAGGCACCTGGCCTGTCTGATCACTCAGAGAGGATTTTGGACACAGGTGGCCGCTGTGCACCTTTCATTGGCAGATCTCCAGTTGAGGCTTTTAAGGCTCAAGCCAGCTGCCATTGACTTTACCCCTGTGCCCCTTTGCACCTCCCACCAAATGCCTGTTCCTGTGCCTGCTCCAGGCTCAGATCAGGGCAGACATGCAAGATGCTAGAGATGATTACAACATTTCGATTTGAGCGCAACAAATTACTAGGTCCCAAGACCTGAAAACCTCTAATTTTGCCACCTTGTATTGTAACACAGCAGCACTGTCCACAGCAGCAGCCTTCTCATACTTGACCTAGTGCTAAACAAGTCCCTAAGAAGGTTGAAGAAGCCATTATTATAAGGAACAATTTCACTGTAAGAACAACTTACGTGTTGCTGCCACCTGACCTCATTAGTGTGCTGTGCACTGCCAGTGACTCCCACTTTACTCAGGGTGATTTTCTGCAAGCTGCAGATCGTGGAGCAACTGAACTGTATAAGAACCCAAGCAGTCAGCTAATGAAAACCAAAGTTCCCAGTTCCCGTGATTGCAGAGAAATATTAAAAAACGCTGATACTTGGAGCCAGTCCACCTCTGGATTTTACTCTGCTGCTGGAGGCCCTGAGCACCACAGCTCGGTATCCCAACGCCTGCTGTGCAGATGCAGGCTTTAGCAGCAACATGGGAAGAGAGGCCAGGAAAGCTCCCTGGTGCTTACCACACCACAGCACAGGGGCACATGCAGGATTATATTTATAAAATCTAGAAACTACTTTGAAAAATTACACAGTTATTTTTATGACATCTACATTCACTGTAAATACTTGATACATCTGACAAGGATTAATATTTTTCAAGATCTTAAATTTTATGTTTTGTGCTGGAGTAAAACTCAAATCATTACTAGAATCATCCTTTAAGGAACATTCTCCAGCTTCTAAATGAAGAACCATTGATAGGCAAGATGCAGAAGGCAATAAATAATGACTAGAAACAAGGGTATCTTTTTATATATATATATATATAATTTTATATTATCATGGCTGCAGCAGTCCTGGCATTAAGTGGCACCATTTTGTAATCTCTGAACAGACACATTGTGTATAAAATAATAATAAAAGGCTTCTAACACTTTGGGTACAAAAGTTACTAATGGCAAGAAAACAGTGCCTTTTCCTTGCTACAGTAGAAAAATGAGGTTTCTATTTTATAAAAACCCCAACCACAAGGCTATGTGTTTTTGTAACTGTAAATGTATGTCAGTGCTGTTGACAGCTTCTGTGTTGGAAAGGATCTCATTAACTCTGAACAAAACCACACGTTATCTTTTTGAAAAGCAAAGTTACATTCCTGATGAATCATCAGCTGCTTTGCTGAGCTCCTGTGGGATAATTTTTGGTACCGGGTACTGGAAAAATAAATATCACCCCAAAGTTCAGAATATCTTCAGACAGCACCATAAAAGGCTACCCAATTCCTAAGTTAAGAAGGGAATTGGGCTGGTAAGTGCACAGCCATAAACAAACATTCCATTTGGTTAACTTTGCTCCCTCAGGTTCAGGCTTTAGGGCTCTGGTTTTCTTATGTTGGATCTATGAAGCATCTGTGTTCTGTGCAGGACTGACTCCTCAACAGATGTCCTCTGCTACATTTTGGGAGACTTTATGGTGTTTCCACCAAATGAACATGCTTCAAAAGCAGTCTGATCAGCCCGGAAGTTCACCTACTTCACACTTCTTCAGTCTTTTGACTGAAGTTGCAAGGCATCCCTTAGGAAAGTCAGGTCTTCTTTGGTGGACACTGTGAAAACCAGCTGGGGGAAACAACTAGCAAGGGAACTGAGTGGGAAACAAAGTGCCTTCATCTAGAAATAGTGTTAATTCTGCATCACTGCTGGTGCTGGGAGGTAAGGAGAAAGGAGCGAGAGGAAGCAATTATTTAGTCTGCCCGGTTTGGGTAAGTACATGCACCTTTATCATGAACAACCAGAGAATATTTGTGTCTGCAGAGAAGAAAGGAGCTCACACAGGCCTTTGTTCAGATCTCCCCTGAATACTTCATGAATTAGTAGCTCATCATACAAACATACTTTATATACACATGTAGATAAATACATATATGCACACACTTTAAATGTATTTCCTTTCTCTTCCCCTATCCCAAAATAACTGAAATCTAACAAGTAATTCCTGAGCTGATGTTCCAGAAGAAACCAGCCTTGCCTTCTAATGTTAGGATGTATTGTAATTGCTTTGGTGATAGTGATCAGTCAATGAATTGCTACTGCCAAAGGGCCCCTTATCGGCATGTCGCACATGAGAGCACCTAATACAAGAACTGTAAAATTTCTTGAATATTCCAATATCCATTCCTCATGTTGTTGTCCATATAACTTAACTTCACGAATAAATACACACATTTGTTAGGCTCAAAGCCACTGAAACCTGACCCGAAGGTTTCCTGAGCAAAGACTAGTATATAATAGCGTGTTACGTGGATTTAGAATTGCAATAGCTCAGCTAATTCTGCAGCAATATAATGAATCTCTGGTATTAGAAGGCTGATAACTAGATCTTCACTTGGATGTATAGTAAGCCATAAGGACTAAAGGATTTGAAAAGGCAAGGCTAAACAGTGAGCAGCAATCCACTGGGAATACACTGGAAAACTGCCTGTTGCTCCGCAGAAAGGGTTACACATTGCAGGAAATCTGCAAACGTCAGATAAGTTTTTGTTAGACAGGTAGGATGCAGTCTGCTTTTATAAATGTCCACTTGGTGGCTGTGCACTATCTCCATGCTCACAGTTTTCTTTAGATTTCCTGTTGTTTCCCAGCGCCTGTGACAATGCCAGCATAACCGCAGTGACAAAGCTTCACTTTAAGGAGCAGCCTGTACTCCAAGCCAGAGTGGACAGCAACAGATGAAAGCCTCCATGGCTTAGCACAGCACATTGTCCTCCTGCACTTCCATCTGCAACACTTTCCTGGGAAGGGTTGCATCCATGGGGAGAACATTACATTTTCCTAGTTCTTGCTCTGAGATGCCTCCTGTAGTCTAGATTTATTGTTTCATCCTTGAGGCATATGAGCCTCTTTTGACTAAATTATAGGCTGATTGTCCTGAGAATCTCCAAGCACACTTGAGCCCTGCATGTCTGCTAATTGCTGTTGAAATTACTCTTGCAATCTGATGAATCTGGAATATGTATGTGGCTCCTCGTTTAACTGTCCCTCTCCTACTCACCTGTGTCTGTGCTGGTGAGCAATTGTTGGTGGCAATTCTTGTATTTACCATAGAATTTATCCTGAATAATTTCTCACACCTATCAGGTATCTAGAGAAATCTTTCTGCAAACATATTTTTCTCCTTTTTTTTTTTTTTAAGGGCATTACATAACCTGGAACAACCCCCCAGTTTCACAGTAAAGCAAGTCTTTTCATTTTTAGCTGTGAAGCACAAAGTATCACTGCAAACTGAGCTGCCTCCTACATCCAGAGTTAGCATTTATTTATGCTCTGTAACAGCTTTGCAAGCATTAGGAAAAATGCAGCAGTATGTTTTGAAAATAAAAGTTCTTCATTAAACAGCCTGAGCATCATTTCAGCACCATGCATATGTTTATTCCTAGCTATGCATAAAGAAACCCACGCTTTTGCAAACCACTAATGCTGCAGCACATTCCTTTCCAAGGGAAAAGGCAGCAATGGTATCCAGCAGGGTATGGTGAGCCCTGCCAATGGTGAACCCTTTCAAACAAGGCATCCTATGCTCCATTTTGGCAACACTGGCATTTTTTTGCTTAACAGCACTGATGCAGCAGAAATGGTACAAGGGCAGCAAGTGATGGCAACTGCAGGAAGCACGGATCTGTTCAGAGCACATCCCTTCTGAAGGCTTTCTAAACATTGCCACCTTGTGGGCCTCCTGTCTGATATCACTGGTCCTTCCACTTTCCCCAGGTGACTTCCTGAGCAGATTTCACAGATGCCAAGCTTGAGGCTAGATGGTTGAAGTTAAACTCCCACAGTTGGGGATTAAAAACGGGACAACAACTTAAGAATTCTATGTGGCATTAATTAATAACTCCTTATTTGTGCTTCATGTAATTTGCTCTTTTTCCACTTAACGCTATGATGGCAGCACCAATAAAGTGCAGAAGACCTAACATTTAACAAAGCAAAAGCAAGGAAGGATACAATTTCTCAAATCTCCCAAGCAGAAGGAAGAAGTCAGATTCATTAGAGTCTACCTCTAATTTTTTTTTAAATTTTTAATCTCTTTCTGCCACCATTTCCTTCTTACTCCAGTAAAAAAAATCACAAATTACTTATTGTATTTATTCTAAAACTATTTATTATAAGATGTCTGTGGCCTCTCAGTTTTCATTAGTTTTGTTTCATGACAATTACATAGTCAAAGAAAATGGAAAGCAATATCACTTGTCATTGATACTAAACTTATCTAGCTACTGACTTACAGACATCAACACAAGTTCTTGGGGGAAAAAAAACCACAAATGCACAAACATACTTACTTTGGGCATCCAAACACTTTCCCTGGTTGCCGGCTTGAATTGTTCCTTGCAGCAATTTGGCACTGAAAAGAAAACATGAAACATTTAGTTCAACTACCAAATAGGAGGAGTAAAAAAAAATATTCACTGGATGGTCTTTGTCTGCATTGGTTGAGCAGTGATGCAATAGTTGTGTGCTGAAAATTGAAATGAGTAGAAATCCTTCATTACAATGCCCTAATTCAGCTGTGTTCACAATGGCTCAGTGTCTAACACATCTGCACAACAATCAGATGTCCCCCAATATAGTAGCAGGTCTATGAGCTCCGTTATGCAGTGCTGCATTTAGAGTTTATTCATGATTTCCAGGCACACTGGTCTTTCTTCATCCAACCGGGCTTCTTCCGAGCACAGGCAATCAGTTATGGCTGTTTTGTCATGCAACTGGAGCCTTGCTGCACTTGCCTGAACAGCTTTCCAGAGGGGAAAAAAAAATCTGCCGTTGAGAAGCACAGTAACTGTAATCCAGGAAAGCCTGTGTTTTTGCCAATACAGCACAAAAACACTGGCAGTCCTTTGAAGTGTCTCACTTAACAATGAAATCATGGTGCTGCCCCCTTGGAGCAGCTACGTTAAGGCCTATTCCCTTCTGTGTTCCTGGAGGGAATTGCCTATGAATGCTAAATTTGTCCTCACATCCATTCTCTCAAGTGGTACATTACTGTCTACAGAAACATAAGATGGAGCAACCATATATGGGTTTCAGTTTGTGCCCTGAATTACATACTATGGTTACGTGGCTAAGTTTCTTAATTCGACTCCTCAGTCAGCAGGAAATATCATTCCTAGCAGGTAAATAATGGTTTACAGTCAGACCAGGGCTCTGGTTATTGCTTGTTTTGCATTCCTAGTGAACTAGTTGAGACAGCCCAGCAGGGAGGAGTATTCCAAAGACATCTATCTCTGCATAACAGCACGAAACTACATCAAATAGGATCCCAGGGGTACTTGGACTGCATCAGGGATGAAGGGATGTAAGAAGCTCCCACAGGTGAATTTCTATTCATCAAAACCCCTGTTTTAAGAGGAGGAAAACATTAGACAAATCTCACTATAATTCACTATCATCTGGAAAAGGTAAATAGACCTTTAAAGATGGCTTGTCTAAAGGACTGGATCCCAGCTCCAGAAGCTGTGACTCATCCTGGCAGAGAACTTAGGAAGGCTGCTAGCAAACTGGAAGGCTGAAGCTACCTTAAAGCCAAACCAGAATGGGAATTAGCTATTAAACATGTTATTGTTTCATTTCTTTGAATCCCTCCAAGCCTCTTAAGCTTTGCTTTCCAATGTACTCTTTTTCCTCCATTTGTTTAACGTGGAAAGTGATTCCAGCACAGCTGACAAACCTCAGGCATCCTATTGGCAAAGGAAAAGCAAATCTGTCACAGTATATTGGCTTTTGCCCAAGTAGTGCCCCTCTGAAGTTAAGCTGGGATCTTACAGCACTACTCCAACAAGTGTCCCATCCTTACAAGTTGAGACAATGGTTAGAAGAAGACATCTCTCACCGGGAGGTGTTGACCAGAACTTCGAACAGGCAGCAGAAGTGCAGAGACATAGTGATCCCGTTAGAAATATGACACTTAGTATACTCACGGAATGTTTTCTTTCTGAAGAGTGTGATATTTATGGCATATTGAAGACAGAGGTAGCTACTTAATTGTCTTCAGTATGTGGGCCTCAGTTTGAGAGGGATTTGAGTAACAACATCACACTGAACTTTATTCATATTGTCTCAAATAAAACAATCCTCATAGCACAGGTTCCTAAACTGGAAGCTGATTCCGCTGATGCTTGCACAGGTCAGGCCAAAGAGGGACATCTCAGCAGATATTTTTCTCCTTTTGCCTGCAAACAGGTACTCACCTGAGCTGCAGGGAGCAGTGCAATCGCTGTGGCCAGATGAGATAATTGGCACTTGCTGCTGTGTGCAGCAGCACTGCCAGGTCCCCACCTGCTCTGTAAGCCATGCCAACACCTCAACCTGTCCTTCTGGCTCGAGATGCTGCAGCAGCACCCAGGCAAGGGAGTGGTAGGAAACACTGGATCATTAGGGTGGAATTTAATTTAGGTGGACAAAGGAATGCAGTAGAGGTCCTAGGCAGTGGGCGTGAGGAAGGTAAGGATGGAGAGCTGGAGTCTCCTTTGAAAGGCTGGAGGGATAAAGATGTGCAATGAAGAAGAAGAGAAAATGATGCCATGTCCTTCATGGCAGGCCAAGCACAGCTCTTAGCTGCAGACACTGACATATCACCATTCTAAAAAGGCCAGCAAGCAAAATTCAATTCCTCAAAACTCCGCAACACACATAGGCTGAACTGATTTTAAAGAAGATTTCCGTCTCCTAAAAAGTCACCTACGAATACACCTAAAGATATTCCTTCTTCCACATTGGAAAACATAGGAAAAAGGGTAAAATAGAAGAGGATGAAGATGTAGAGGATCAGGAAAATGGAAAAGACCTTAAGATATAGAAAAAAAAAATTAAGAGCAATTTAAAGAGTAGTTTCAGAAAGCCCTATGTAGTAAAACAGATAAAGATGATGATGGTTGTTTTTTTTTTTTTCAGGGCAGAAGTTTATGATTAGTTTTATGTTGTTGTAATGCAAATATTTGCAGACATGTGTAAAATTACCCATAGCTGCGAGTTCCATATATTAGACTATCCATTTCCTTGATGAGTAAATTACACTGGGGGGAAACAGACCAATATTTATCATAAAATGCTTTTGAATTTAGCTGTTATTAATAGAAGCGAGTAGCTTTCATTAGCAGCCAATGACTGTTCTCATAGTGCATTCCATTCTCCCCATCCCCCAACCCCCTGTTTCATCCCACTACAGCTGGGAAGTGGAACCTAGGTGGAAGAGTTGGTCTAGTGGGCCACTGGCTTCCAGAGAGCCCCTCAGGGATCCCTTCCCTTCCTTTACCAGCTGCGTGCACAGCTCTGTAGCCTACATTTGCCATTTTTTCGGATGCTGCTGGGTTACATATCCTGGCTGATACGAATGAGTGCTAGTGGAGGCCTCAGGCAGGTTTGACAAACTTACAGTTCAGAGTTTATGGGATCTTGGAGTGTCCAATGGATTCAGCAGGACTGCTGCTCTCCAGGGCTTACCTGGTCTCAGGAGGATTTCTCTTGCTCCCTCTCAGCATATACTTTTTTCTCCCTGTGCACATTAGCTACTCCTGCATCCACAATGCTCAACCTACTGACACAAACTGATGGAGAAGGGGCTTCTATAATAATATCTCTTGAAATGCTGTAAAGCACTGTATTTAATTTGAATGAGTATTGACCAAAAAACCCCCCAAATCAAAACAAAAAACCCACCCCAAACAAAACAAGAATTGGGAAAGAGGGATACGAGAATGCAAGTAGAAAGCAAAGCAACTAAATGGAAGAAGAAAGTATATCAGAGAATCTGTAGTAAATAAGGAACATTTAGAAGCAAATCCTAAAATCGTAATATGAAAAGTAGTGGCAATAGTTGTTAGTTTGAAGGACCAAGAAGGAAAAACTACGACAGAATGTAATTAAAGTAATTTAAATCAAATGCCTTCTAGTTCAAAACATTGTCTCCAGAAACTGTGTTTCCCCTGTGGGCACTGAGCCCTGTCTTCTGCTACTGTCTCTCTGTGTACTGGATGCTTTCTTCCATACTGCACAGATCTGTTTTCTTCCCCCTGCCAGACTGGAAATGCAATGTTGCATGAAAACAATTTGTAATATAGGCTGACAGTCACTGATTATTGCCTCAAATATCCTCAGCAGTTACAGAAAAAAACTTCAAAACCAACTTATTTTTAGCAACTGAAAGAATTCAAGCAACCCCATGTGGCTGCTATCCAGGCATTTACTGAGTGGAGAATAGCTTGACAAATTATAGAAATGGACAAACTTAGAGTGTAAATCAGAAAACCATGTATATCACTATTTACATATGCTTTCCTGTTGAAAAGATGAACAGAAACATTAATTTTATGGCTTCCAGTGTCTAAGGAAAGAACGACTGTTTTTATGAGCTGTGCATGAATCACAAAAACCAAAACAAAAACCCCCATCTACTTCACAGTTTGGCAGATTTCTCAACTTGCTGGTAACTAACAGCCCAGCCCCACGCTGTCTCACTGCTCCTGAGTAATTCCTCTGCATCTACTCAGGGCTCGGTTCTGTGGCACTACAGGGAAGGCACAAAGACCCAAAGCAAAAAAGTCAAGAAATAGAGCTGAGTTCAATACTATCTCCAGCTTCAAAGCTACAAGAAACCTAGTCTGACCCAGAGTGCTTCACAAGGAAGGCAGCCCCAGAAGATGTGAGATGCTGATACCGAGCGCTCCCCACCTCTTTTGCTCTTCCCATTCCAAACACGGATTTGTCCCAATGGGTCTGCTTCTCTCCAGTGCTCTGATCTGCTCTGATCAGTCATCTACTTGCATGAAAAAGGTCCTAGAGATTTCTTATAAGACTCTGTTCCCTCCCTCTCATTTACAAAGCAAACAAACGTTTTTTGGTCATTTACATATAAAGTAAATCCAAGCTTGTCCTACTTAGCAACTTTGTAGGAAAGAGCATGCATCCTTTCTCAGGAAGACTTCTACTCTGTTTGGGAAGCCTTTAGATTTTTCTTCCTATAGGGCAGTAAACCAATCTGTGTCATTTCTGCAGGCCTCTCCTGTCCTGCCTCAACTTCTTGTAAAGGGGAATTTCCATGATCCAAGTGACTTGCAGACACTGCTGGGTTCAAAGCTCCAGCCAGCTGCAGCGTGACACCTACATTTTTGCAGCAGCCTACCTGTCCTCCACCTATTAATAAATACCTTCACTGCCTTCCTGCCCAGTAACTCTGAGACACAGTAATTATCCTCCAACTTGGAAAGGGTGTAACAGAGCTCAGTTTGTGTGATTTTACTTACCTAGTGTGAGAGATCTGGCAAACTCTTTTTTTTTTGCATGACAAGCAATGCCAAACCAGTATATCCAGCAGTAGGTAGCAGACCTAATAGGATGACCAGATGAGACTGTGTATTTATCATTCTTTGTATTTAGCAGCAGGCTGCCACATCTCATCTCCAGAAAAAATTTCTCTTTGCTCCATTTGGAGAAAACAATCTTCCTTCAATTATTTGAAGCATCCTTTTCTTTAAAATTTAGTTCAGAGTCATTGAGGTCTGCATTTCAGTTTCTATCACACAACTAAAAGTCTGTCGCACTTGGCAGTTTCAGTGCCAGTGTCTGTTGACTTCCACATCCAACACAACCATCAATTTTGTTTGGTGCGCGTCTGCAGTTTGCACATTGGACTGCAGTTTGCTACTGATGCACTTCTGTATGTACTCATGTATTATGTTTTGGTTTGGTTTTTTTTTTTCTTGTAGGTATTATATCATTTTACAGAAAGCACTTGGTTTAAAAATAACTAGAGTTGATCAGGTTTCTGCTTACTTTCATGCCCTAGAATAATTTAACATATTTCTTTTTAATATTTCCTTATAAACAAAGTTATGCTGTGATGATGCATGTTTTATAGTGAGGCAAGAAAAGCCAGCACTGACTAAGGTTTCCCATTATGAGGAATTTGGCAATAATATTGCCTTAAGGCATTCCAGCCCTAACTGTTTGCTCCTTATTTATGTCTCTGGGCTGCCCTGCAGTTTTGCTGGAACTCTGAATCCCATCCACTCTGAAGCAGAAGCAAAAAGGGATCTAATTTCAAAGTCACCCTTATTTTTCTTTTTCAGATTTAGTAAAGTAAATCTGGGACAGTTCCCAGTTTTTTGCAGTACACAGCAAGGCCCCATCAACACTTGGGATGTCACAACTGGGAGGGCAGGATCTGGCTGGTATTGATGGCCAGGAACAATCATAGGGAATAAACTCCACTGAGTGGGATGGAATATCAAGCATTAAAAGCAGACATAGACTCCTCAGATATGGTCTAAAGGCTAGAGGATACACAGAGCTAAGGCAGAACACACAGCAGCTTTGCCCTGTTCAATGAAGGGGGAGTAAGAAGAACATGGAAGACAGCTAGCAGCAACTGCTCTGGTCCAGGTCAACTCACCACCAGGCTCCAGATTTATCATTTCCTATACTCAATTTTAGGCTTCATTTTGTAGCTGGGACTTATAGACTACCATCAACTTAGAATTAAAAAGAAGGTTCAAGGGAAAAAGCATTAAAATATACATTAAAAAGTTAAAAAAAAAAAAAAGTCTGTCTTTGTGTTCTGACCTGAGCCATTTTCTGAAGTTCTTTTAAAACAGCAAGTCCCAAAGTTAATATGAGGAGTCCTGGTGGCATAATAATATGCTGAATTACCCAAGCTGACATTCTTTGAAAACAAGCCTGCTGAACAAGCACAGTAGGAAGTGCCCAAAGATAACTTCCATAGGAGTGTTATGCAGCATCTGGGGGACTCTCAAAATTGCTTCAGGGATATAAAATGTACCAGCTTCAGCACCAGGAAAGCATTTAGAAGAGCAAGTTGGTTTGAAAGACAGATGTTTTAACTCAAAAAGTAACTTATGCCTGAGAAAAATGCAGGTAGATCAGTTCAGATGCCTGAGATTAAATGGGCTGAATCCCCCACTATTGTGGGATTAGTTTTTCAGATCTCTCTTTACAGTGAGTGAAGAAAATTTAGCACATCAGAGAACATTCAGCAAAAATCCTTCAGGTGGCTAGACAGAGGGGGATAAATGCTCTTACCAATCCTCTGTTTTAACCTAGTGCTTTACTACAAGCACTTTGCCTACAAATTGTCTAAACTTACCAACTGGTGGTCTTTGCTAAGTTACAGAATTCAGTAACTTCCTTTCAAAAGTAAAAAATTTCTCCAAAACAGTGCAACATTCACTACCTGTGCATCTATCACATCAGGAAAGAGGTGAGGACAACAGGTCTGGAGAGCAAGTATGCAAATTCTTGCCCCAGGGAAGCAATGACCTTGCTGGGTGCCAGCTGGCTGGAGACAAACTTCAGAGAAAAAGAAAACAAAAACAAAAACAAAAAAAAACCCTGAGGGGTCTCCGAGGACAACAAATTGAAAAATGCTCAGCAGAATGTCCTTGCAGAAAAGGAGAGCAACTCCACACTGGGCTAGGCTTGCAGATCCAGGGCAGTAATTGCTGCACTCAGGGCTTGCGAAAGCGCAGTACCTGTGCACTGGGGAGCCACAAACCAGCGACAGACACGCTGGAGCCCAGACTACCATACCAAGAGAGTTAAGGAGATGGAGTACATGATACATGAGAGGCTGAGAGAGCTGGCTTTGTCCAGCCTGAACATGAGAAGGCTTAAGTTGTGCGGGGGATGTATGACTGCAGCCCTGAGCTTCTTAAGGGGAGGGAGTAGGGAAGATGCAGCCAGGATCTTCTCAAAGGCACACAAACACAGCAAGAGGCAACAGGCAGGTTTCAACAGGGAGAGTCCTGATTACCTGTTAGGAAAAGTGTTTTCATCATGACAGTGGTTGAACATTGGGTCCAGTGAGGCTGGAAAATCTGAATGTTTGAGATATTCAGAAGTCGACAAGTTTCTGAGCAAATTGATCTGTTCAGGATAGCTTTGAGCAGGAGTGGACAAGATTCTCTATTTCAAGCAGTATCATCCAGTGACTCCATGTTGAAGTATCATTACTGCAGGCTGCTTATTGCCTGCTTGCCTTACCCAGGAAAGAGAGCCCTAGTTAGGGTATGAACTGCCACTTCAGCTCTTTTAACAGTTCTTGCATCTTTCTCTGCCTTAAATTGCTGAAAAGAAAAAGGAGACTGACTCAAAGATGTAAAGATAGTTTCCAGTATCTGAGGCAATAGTTAAAGCAGCTCAAGTCTTGTAACTTGATTTTATTTCAGTCCCTTGAAATCTAAATATATACTACATGAATATCTTTATGAGAAATAATATTTAATACATAAATCTAAACTCAAAAGTTTTGTTCTTTACAGCGATGGTGAAGCAGGTAGGAGTTCTTGGACTCCTGTGTGAGCAGAATTGATTACTTGCAGTCAATTATGAATGTACAAACCTATGAAGGCTTTAAGACTCTAGTTTGTAGAAATGTCCTGTGAACCTCTGATAAGGCGCTCATGTGACAGCTGATGGGACATTGAAGGGTGTGGCATAAACTCATTTGTCCTGTACAGATCATCCCAGTAGTTTCCATAAACCAAAAGCCAAAGAGTCTCTCCTTTTCACCTAATCAATCCCAGCTATCCAGTTTTCCTTGGTAGAATGCAAGAGTCACTTTTCCATAGATGCCCAGTGTGACAATCATCCCAGAGTTCCCATCTCTGCTGAAAGGACCATGTTAACCTTTTACACTACTTAATCAGTGGAGAAAGGTGGGCAGGGGGTCCCAGTGACACAGTCACAGCTCAGTGATCATGAATGTGTGGTGGAGTGTGTTTTAAGCCTTCTCCAAGCTGCTGAGGGGCAGCTTTAGTATCTCATGTTTTGAGTCAATCCTTCAGCCCTCCTCATCTACAAGGTAGAGGAACAGCCCACCAACACTTCACACTCTTCCACACGTTTTGACTGAAAGCAGGAGGCAATTGCTGCGTTTGGCACAGGTAACAAAATCTGGGGATTGGATTTCTTGGGGGAGTAGGCAGAGAAATACAACTTGGTATTTATTTATGTTTCAAAACAGTGAGTGCTGATCTGCTTACCCTACCCAGGTGCAGTACCTCTTATCACTAAGAGAAGAAGAGCTTCACTGGCAAACATAACAGCTACCTATATTCTCAGTAAGGATCAGAAATGTGCACTTGCAAAAGGCTTGTCAGAAAGTGGGGGCCTCCTGCCTGTGAAATGGGAAAGCTAAAATACACTGAAGCTTGAGGACACTTTCATTGTGGTAGTGATCCCACACAAGTAATTAGAGCTAAAACTTCAAACCTGTACATATGACAAAGAGAGCACAGAACGAACTGAGCTTTTTTGGGATCTTGAGCTGGTATGCAGAGCTGGAAGTTTCCCCATTGAGGGAAACTAAAAAAAGCCATGGAGGGGTTCTTCAGGGCAGGACTGTATATGAAAACTGCATAAATACCTTTTACTCCTTCAGTTACAATGGCATTGCTACCTGATCAGAGCTTGTGAATTTCAAGTTGAAGGAAAAATATTCCAGTCTGTGAGATAAGAGTGACAGCTTGTTACCTTAAATAAGTACTCCATGATACAACACAATAAAGCAAGTCATATGCAAGGGGGTTCAAAAGATGGGTTGCTAAGCCTCAACCCCTCAAGTTAATGTTGCTTTGTTCTGGAAGGATAGCTTGCATTTGAATTCTACCCTATGAAAATTATTGAGCTGCAATATTTCCTCCAAGAAACTGCAGTACAAAGCTCACATGAATTATTGTTTCTTCATGTTGTTCTGCAAACAAGAGCCACAGAACACAGTGAACCAGCCCACTAACATGAACACATGTGTCACTTACTCATTAGAAAAAAAACTAATTAGCAAGTTTTAAAGCTATTTTACAGTATCAGGTTGAATTTAAACTTCCACAACATTCTGCTCTGTGAAGCTTTTCCTTCAGCACACTGTGTGTAAGCACTCATTTGGAAAAGCACTAAACTAATTTAAATAGTATACACAATTTAAGTGTAGATACTTCTCTCACTGTATTTCCCACACACTTATGTTTTTCTGTTTGCTAGCCAAACCAATCAAGAAAAGTCATCACTTAACTAAAGAAACAGCTACTTTGGATTGATTTGTCATTTATATGCACACTACTTCCCTTATAGGTTTATACAAGAGCCAATTTTTCACATTTAGAAGACAATAAATTAGATTTTAGCTTAGATTAGTAAAACTGCCAGTTTTGGTGTTTGGGAGGGTTTGGTTTTGTTTGTATCCTTCTTTCATAAACCTGTCAGTACAGCAGATTCTGTGCAGAATAACAAGTCTTACTGTTTCTTCTCGGGCACATGCAATCTGCCCTTGAGAACCCAGCCACTGTTAATGTTGCAGATAAGCTCTCTTCAAACTGTGGCACTTGCTGTAGCAGCAGCCTCCCAGTAGCTGTTTTTCTTTGGAATGACCAGTGTCCTTCAGCTGAGCCTGTAAGAACAATTGGCACACCTCCTGCCTTGCATAAACTCACATTCTGCATCAAAGGCTCCTGAGATGGCAACTCTCAGATATTTTCAGGCATGACTGCTTTAGTAAAGAGTGCTAGATATAAAATATATATACAAAAAGTAAACATGCATTTTGGGGCTCTAAATAAAACTTGTGAAAACACAATCCTTATTTCCCTGGCACGAACCCATTTAACAAAGCCCTTCTGTTTTCATCAAGATTAGTCAGCTATTGAAAGTCCCCATAACAAGATATTACTGAACTGAACATGCCCAAGGTGAATCAAGGTAGTAACTTGCGGAACAAATGAGCAGCTGCATAGTGTCGGCAGCTGAAGCATCCAGCATCAGCTGAAAGCAGGTCTGTCTCTCCCAAGTCAGTGAGCAGTTTTATGCATGCTGGTGGTATAAGTCCAGTTTTTTTCCCTTTTTGGTAGTCAGATTGCTTATTAACTCATGTAGCAAAAATCCAAGATTCAACCTATGTTTTCCCATAAGATTGATTTCCCTGCAGGGCCTATCTCAGAGTCTGCTGCACTCTGCTGCAACTCTCTTATGCCCTTCCCTTCCTGGTCCACACCTTCCACATGAGTCAATGGAGCAGGGCAGCATGTCCTGCAGCAAGCAGGGAGGGAGCTGAGAGGAGAGACTGGCTGTGAAAACACAGTCCATCCTTCAGCAGTGGCAGGATGCTCAGAGAAATGCAGCCTTGGTCAAAAATATTACTAAGGAGAATGCAAGAAGCTGCACTTGATCTTGAGGTCACTGGATCAGGCAAGGACATTTCTGGTGAAATACTCACAGGGATAAATTCCAGGTCACCCAGATAGCTAGTTAGCATATGCAAGACAGCTGGAAGTCTTTACAACACTCTCAAATGACACTGTTTGGCACCTTATCAAACGAAATGCCTTTTGCCTGTCGTGAGCACAAGCACATCATTTTACTTCAGCGCTGTTCTGTTTTCCCTCAGCATGATGTGTTGGTTATGAGAAACTACTGAATCCAAGGCAAGATGTCAGGGTTCAGTTTTCCTACTCCTGTTTGATGAGAAATTGATTCTGAAGTTTAATTTCCAGAATATGAAAATTATCAATATATTTTGACATACAAGACATGTAAAGAAATATACAACTGAACTTGTCTCAACTTGAACCAGGTGACATGATGCTACCCCAGGAAGTGCAGTATTTTTAATCCAGGGACACTCCTACTTTCCTTACTCAGTAGAGATGCTTACAACCTTTCTTGTTTGAAGTGCTGTGTTCTTTCCCCTTCTATTCCATGCAGGAAAACAGGATGTGCAAGCCAAGGTAACAGTTCTCTGACACTAAGAACTCAATAAGTCCAGGAAGACAAGTTACTGCTTCTTTTATAGTCCTTTTTTTTTTTTTTAACTGGAATAAGGCCACTGTTTTGTCAGTCCCCATCCCAGAGAAATGGCCCTGTCTGTGCTTGATACCAACGGAAAGGCATCCTGTAGCATGGCAAGAGAATCCAATTCAAAGAGGTTTTATGTTTATACTCACAGAGAGAGCTATTTATTTAACTGCTGTGAGGGAACTCCATGGGGTGAGCTGGGAGCGAAACCCCTCCGTGTTCGATATGATGCACAAGTGGACAATGGGAGATGCCTGAGCAAAGTACTGGGCTTGTGCCAGGGACTTGAACCAAAAGGCAAACCCAACAAGAAGTGGAAATAAACTGGAGACAGCACAAAATTTCTTCAACTTCAGAAGGCACAAAATTAGACAACTAGAAAAAATACGAGGGAAGGACCCACCTACACAGGACACATAGGGCATGGAAGGTATATAATATTAAGGAGCTTTAATCTCACCTACCAGATTTCTCTCCTGTTGGTAAGTGGTTTTTTTTTTACTCACACTTATTTTTATGTTCTAATAAAATCAGTTTTGTAGGCTGGAAGCCCCTAACAACTCACTCAAGCTCATATAGAAGAGTGTGTGGTTGCCCCATGAAGCTCAGGCCCTGCTGCAGCACCCTGCAAGCCCAAAGGCTGACACTCAGCTTTCACTGGTTACTCCTGAGTGGGCTCTGCAGCACCTTCCAGGATCAGCCCTTAGCTTAGGGCTATGAATAAAACAGAAATGCCTTTCAGTTTTACCTCAGACAAAATTCTGAACAAATCTTTACTTGCAATTTCAAGTTTTAAACAGTTTCATCAAGAAAAAAACAGATATAAACACCACACTGTACAGCAGAACATATACAGGAAACTCAGAGGCCCTATATCCTGAACCACCCATCCATTTAGTAGATTTAAATGGGTACAGTTAGGCTACCGCAGAACAGACACATTTTATTCATGATTTATTACATATCACTGAAACCAACAAAACCTGAAATAAGACCTTCACGGTCACAGATCAGAAGGCAGCACTTCAAATTTCTTGCAGTAGCACACAGTGAATGCTGCCACAAAGCATCATCAATCCCTCTGTGGCACATTGTTTTAATGGACGGAACCGTACCAGTAGCTACGCGTTCCTTTCAGAGGGAGATGAGAGATATCACCGCCATCCGTCAGACAAACGTTTCTTGTTGGTCTGTTCCACAGCTACAGAATAAGTTCCCTGTCATCTGACAAGCCCAGCATAGGATTTCTCTATCTGGTTTTCTACCATGATCACATGTTGCCGGTAGCCCCTGCATCCCAGTGAAAGATTTTTGCTGCAGCAGAGACAATACATCATCCTAAAGTCATACACAGGATATTAAGCAGATCCTTTACCTGATGTGGCCTCCAAGCATTTTACAAACACACCTCAAAAACTTTGTTTCAGGTCAAGTGACATCTGACTGGCAGTTATATTTCTTTCTTAGTTTATTACTTAGATCCAAGTTATCTAAGGAGAGTTTTTATTGTATACCACATCCTTTGCAATTCCCCTTCCAGCTTACACAAAGGAGTTGAATTTCAGTCTTCGCCGTTGTGTTGGAAATTGTTGCCTATATGCATGACTGTCAGGTGAACAAAAACTGAAAAATTGCAAATCTGAAAGATTTACTGTTTAAACTCAGAAAGTTAGTTTGACTGCAAATAAACCGGGATGAAAAAAGCCAGCTGTCTCTTTCCTCTGACAACACTGCCCTAAGGAAAAATACATTACTTAAGGGCATCAAATAATGTTAAAAAAAGGCAGTTATTTTAAGATCCGTAGAGCACTCTGATTTAAGGATTCTACAATTTAAATAAAAGACAGTTGAACAGAGGAATCCATAAAGCAGTAAGGCATCCAGCTGAGCAGGGTCATCTTGGGTCTTCTCAGCAGCACAGGTAAAATGGACTTTGGTTGACCCAGGAATGTAGAGAAAAATGCATTTCTATTCTCATCCAGGAGTTTCTTCATGGTAGTGGTAGAGATGACTGTGCAGGGCCAGCAAGGTTTAAAGGTTGGGCCCAGGCTTGGAAGCTGCTGTTGTGAGAGGACCTCTCCCCTTCCACTCTGCCCTCCCCATCCTGCTGGGAACCAGTGTCCTCCCTTCGGACTCTCTCAGGACGCCCCCACCAGACCCTTCTCCACAACCACTGATGCCTTGGGTTTTAGTTTTTATGCTTTTCAGATTCTCTGCTGCTAGCATATAACTCTGAAACTTCGTAGTAGGTGTTAGTAAGTTCTCTCCACAGGGCAGTTAGACAAAGTAATCCCTTCCCAGCTAGGGAATCAAGAACAACCCTTACCCAAAAAGCATAAACAACAGCAAAGAGAAGGGGGCAAGCCGGGGGCTTGAGACTTCATTACCTGGAGCTGTAATTGGATAACTGAACCCAATATGTAGATGAACCAAAACTTGTAAATCTGTGGTAACTTGTGACCAGGATCCATTTTGGATTCAATCTGGGTGTAGCCCTGGCAAGGCTCTTGTGCTGCCCAAGGTGTATCCTTTTAAGGCCTTTCAATAAATACCTATTTTATTCCTATTGCTCTGTCTAGTCTCTGTTCCAGGTCAGCCTTTCCAGGCATCACCACCCCTACACTCATCCCAACAGAACCTGCAAGCCACCCCACATCCCTCCTCCAGCTTGGCTCTGAACACACTGGTGTTGCCGTGCATGAATTAAGGAGGGAAAATCCAGAGCCGGACTCAGTTTTAGCATCCACCTATATACGCTGAATTTTCTGCTTAAATCTTCTGATAGCAGAAGTTTTGAAATGTGAAGGGACTAATGGACTACCATGTCAAGGTAATCTGTCAGTGTCAGTCCTCATACACTGCCTCAAAGAAGTTACAAGGAAGTTACAAGAGATTGCCATTGGCCATCTCTCTCTTCCATACTCAGCTGGCCATCAAGAAGTCTTCCTACATTTAGTACATAAGTGGCTCCAAAAATCAAATCAGAAAAGGAAGATGGCACCCAAAGGCTTGTAGTTTGGCTACTCAAAAATAGCCTTTTGAAGATTTATCTAAATTTATCAAATAAAATAACTAATCAGCCACAGGACAGTCAGTGTCACTTGAGTCATTAGTGTTGAATAGCAGGTGTCAGAATTATGCTAGATAAGCATTCCACAATTATTACTTTCCAAGTCTCTTTGATCCCTGCTTGGGGGAGAGACCAAATTTACAAAGATGTTAACCTATGCAATGATGTCGAGAAGTAAGTAACTCTGCATTACCCACTTGAAAAAGCTTCAACTTTCTCTCTGAACCAGAAAACTCATCCAAAAGTATCCAAGAGTAGAGACACCTAAGACTTTCTGCCAGTATCGACAGTGTTTTCCTCCTCCTTCATCTCCCCAATCTACTGTACTAGTACAGCAAGAGATATTCCAGGATATTTTTTAACAGTTCAATCAACATAAGTTGATAAGTTGTTAAAATAAATGTAGTGCACTTAAAAGTAGCTATGAACAACGAAACTGCAGCTATGCTATCATAGTAATAGCTATGAACAATGCCAAACTCCCGGAAGAATGGCAGTGGATAAAGCCAAGGGCCCTCCCTTGCAGGAGATGCTATGCTGTCAAACAAGACTCTTCTCACCACAATCCAGCACAGCCACAATTTGCTACATATCAGTGAAAACATATGGTAGGCAGCAAAAATGACCACATCACTCAAGTTAAGTGTCCTGCAAGTTTAACATTGACAGCAGAAGCTCCAAAGAAATGCCACAGCATTATCAAGGTGGAAAATGTGTCTACTCAAATGTAAGATGCATTTATTTTCTCATGTCTACTAATCACACAAAGTCAAAATGCTATGACAGTCTCTCCAATTTACATCATGACATTTTGCCCAAGAGGCCATCAGTCAGCTTTTGCCAATACATTAATTCACAGTTTTGCTTACAGCTTGAAAAAGAGAACCCATCAAAAGCACCAGTTTTGTGGAAAACATTTCTTTGGTTATTTCTGTAGCCCATGGTAGTTATTCCAGAATATGCTCAGAACACTGGTAGACTAGTGACCCTCAAATATTCCCATGTTTTCAATGCAATTAGTAACAAAAAATATTAGTGACTTCTACTCCTTATATATTGAAGACTTATAAAAGAAAACTTAATTCTCTTCTCTGATCTAGTTATGTACAGGTAAAGTAATTGGCGAAGAAAGTTAAGACACTTAGTTGTATATTAAGTATCTGGTTGCATATTAAACTTTCAAAGAAATCCATCCACACCTCCTTCCAGTTTCTCAGAAGCCTGAAAGGAGCTCTTAAAAAGTGCTTTCAAGGTTCCACTCTCTCTCTCCAATTCCTCACAGTTCTGCTTTACCATCACACCAGCAATAAACCCAGAGTTAGGTAAACAGTGTAATGAGAGAGATATTTTTTATGCTGACCAGTGCTCTTGCCACATCCATGCTACACACCCTGCACTGTTGTGATCACTTTTTAATACACTGAATTTGACTTCAGTAGAAGACTATGAAAGATTTCACCCAGACATCTTGTAAACTGATACAGACCTGTCCTCAGAATTATTGTACCAACGTGAATACCTGTGCTCAAGAGCAAACAAACTTTTATAGAGCCTGATCTCATGGAGGGACATCCACTGTCACTCACGAGGCCTCTGCTGAATAGAGTAACTCATAAGCAATCCTGTGCATGTATATATAAGGAAACTGTAATAAAAAATTATAGCAGGATTGTTGGGTGTATCAAAAAGTCATGACTAAGCCACAGCAATTGTGCAATAAAGCATAGCATATCTTTTATTTGTATGCCTGAGAAGGTAATATTGGTATGACTGACAAACAACAACACAATTACAACAGCCACATTAACCTCAGTGTTGTGGCCAGGTGGTGCAAATTAGCCCTCAAAGTAATCAATCTTGAAAGCATAACTACCCTATGACAAAGAACAACCTCTCCAGTTTTGGGGATGCTTTTTTAAGGCTGCTTTTTCTCCATTTGACTTAATGATACAGAATTACAAAGCTATAGAGAGCAAAACTTCAATCACAAATAGCAGAGAAAACACAGACCTTTGAAGTGATAGTAATACTCCATTCTCCAGCAGAGAAATATTAGATGTAAAACAGGAATTAAAGTAGTAAAGCAAACTTTACTTACCTTACCTTGCTGTCTCAAAGGTTCATTTAGAGGAGTCTCCCCAGTATGGGAGCCTTTAAGAAGCCTTGACATGGTAGGATTAGTATTACTTTTTAAGAGAAAAACCAGTTAAATGAAACTGCCTTGTGTCATAGGCTGGTAGAAAAGAGCTTCCCTGAGATAACCTCCCTTTATAAACCTCACCATGGGTGTGGCTAAATGACTAGCTCCACCTTTCATCCTATTTAGAAACCCTACCCCAGAAAAAAGAAAAAAAAGTTTAAAAAAAAAAANTTTTTTTTTTTTTTTCTTTTTAAGTAGTTGACAGTTTCACAAGCTGATAGGCAAAATGTAGACAAAATTTGCAGTTCCTGCAACATGGTCTGCAAACATCTGCTGGGTAAACTTGCTCAGTTGTTTGTTTTTTAAAAGCAGTGTTGTAATAACCTGAGGGAAGTCTATCAGCTTTGAGTGTTTATTGGTATTAGGGATGCATTATATTGAAAAGCAGCATATCTATGAACTTGCAGCAATTTCTAATTGCATCACCTCAAGACAAGCCTCCACCACCAGTGAAGGCTCTTGTTTTCATCACTTACAGAATGAAGATGATGCAACACCAAAGCCCTTTGCATGACTCCTTAAATCACACACATGCCTTCACTACGGAGGGACCACCAACAAAAATCACAAACAGTTCTTTCGTCCTCTAAGTACTCTATATTTTAAAATCCCTCAACTTTCTTTCCTCTCAAGGTCTAATTCAAGAGGATGCAGTGATGGATTAGGATGTTGCCACTAAGGCAATATTGCCTGCAGAGTTTTAAATTGCCTTAGTTTGTAACACAAACACATCTAGGTGGCTGCACTCCTGTCTCTTAATCTTTTGTACTATCCCAACTGGTAGTTTTTTTTATTCAAGGGTACAAGTATGAGGAACTGTAAACATAGGGCTTAAATTTGGGGGTTTATTTTTCACTGAATAGTTGAGGTTATCCTGGCACTCCTGAAGGAGGCTGGGTGTGAAATTAGAGTTCTTGAGGTGTTTGGCAGGTGTTCAACTATGCTTCTATCATCTGGGTTTGCTTTCAAGGGAGCGATTAGGAAATTATGTTCTTGTTAACAAGATCTGTGCGAGTAATGACTATTATACCCAACATTTCCTGTATTTAAGCTGAAGTGATTGTTCCATCTTGATACAAAGAGCAGAGGTATTTTCTTGAGAATTAGTAACCTGGGCCAAATCTTAACTTTAAAGAGCATTACAAGATGAAGGTTCATCCCTTTTCACAGTACCAGGCCATTTCTGTCTGAAAATGCTAACTGGTCTTCAAAAAATATACATCCGTGTGGAATTTTTACTTCAATATTAGACATTCACAGATGTCAGATGAAGGAAGAAAGCCACCTTTATTGCAACAGGAAATATTGCATAACAAACTACAGCATTCACTTTTCATTGCTTTTGTACTTCTGCAGGCAGGATAAAGCATCTTTGACTTCAAAATACATATTTAAAGGATAGAGATACCTATGTCTCTTGCTGTGGCTGGAAGTCTGTAATCTCATGTTCTACTCTACGTGAATAAAAAAAATCCTGCAGCATTCTCCAAGGCTAATAAAACAATTTCACTCCTTAGAGAAAGTCTGATGATTCTGAGGAAATGATATGTTGTCAATGAGTTCACAAATTAAACATGGCATGCAAGAGAAAAGAAAGCAGTTCAGTTTAAAGGCAGAGTCATGAGAAAATGAGACAACTCCTTTTCCTTTCTATTTGTGCGGCCCTCTAGCAGAGGTGCTCACTCTGGGCCAGCTTCCTCTCTTTCCACTTCAGCAACGACTGACTAAACAGTCAGTTCTGACATTCTTGGCTGAGTTATCACTTCTTTTGAATTGATGTTCTCAGACAAAATGGGGAAATCCACAGGTGTGGGTGAAAAGAGGAGGAATATCACCGGAGATGAGCAAGACCAGAAATCAGGATAGGAGTACTAACATGTCATGCCCAGTGCAGCTCAACCTGTACAGATGCACCTCCATGTTGGAACCATGCTCTGTTTAGAAATACAGCACTGGGAAGATACCAGAGGTGATGCTTTAATTTCCAAAGGACTTGTTGTTTCAGCTAATAGTACATCTATATCCCAGTACTGAAACATTAAACAGTGTAATGGAGTATAGTTTCATCTGTAGCAGCTAGCAAATAAAATCAATAGATAAAACAATCAGTGCCTTGGATTCATTCCTAATAATCACCATGCATGGAAAAAAAAAAATCTAAAGTCTTATTTTCTGAGTATGACCAACAGCTCTTACAAAGATGATGGCACATCTGCACTGCCTGCCAGAACAACTTTATTACTGTCCTAACAACAAACACAGCATTACGCAGCTGTAAGTGTAATCACACTTTTTGCCATTATAACAAGAGGAAATTGCTAAAACTTCATTGACCACATCATATTTTAGCAGCCAAAAGCAGGAGAGGTGAGTACATGCCTGCAAGCAAGGGGCTGGTGGGTTGGTCTTTACTGGGGAGGCACTCCAGCAGCACCTGCACTGATAAAGTGACTTGCTGTCACCAGCTACTTCCAGGCATGCAAAGCCAGCCTTAAAAACGCATTTGCTTTCCTGAACAAGAACAGTTACAAGACCTCCTCTAAATCTGTGTGTATTTAGCAAGGAGGCAATGTTTTAGAGTGCAGAATTAATCTGCCTGCTGACATTTCACGTCCAGGGGAAAACTTACAACTGAGTTGTAGTCCTGATTTGTTTTTTCATAGTCCCCTCCCTCTTCACGGTCCTCCTAGATCAAAAGCTCTTGGTTTAATAAAGCAGTATGCTCAACTTCTGAACACAGAGGCTGCTTCTCATTCCTCTTGGTCAAGCACAGCATTTTCTGGCTCTGCTGCACAGCTAGGCTAAGGCTAACCTGTGGTACCCCTCTCCGACTGAACCCAGGGCCAGTCTGGGAAACAAGAGAGAATTGCCAAACAGCAACCAAGGCTCTGCTGGGTAAAAGGTGGAGCCAGAGTGGGCAGTCTCTGTGGCATCATCAGTCAGTGTGTTCGCTGGTGGTCCAAGACCACACAGGGATAGGGGCTTGGAACTAGATAACCTTTAATGGTGCTTTCCACCCCAAACCATTCTATGATCTCTTCTATGTTACTATGAAAAACGGGGGATCCTTTCAGGCAAAGGCCACAGGAAATTAAAAAGCAAACTGACAGAACAGAATCACTGCCAATTTTGTGGTGAAGTCAGGATGCAGCTCAGGGGAAGAGACACATCACGGATAAAGAATGTGAAAAATCTCCTAAGATCATCTCATTGTAAGATGAGAAAGAAAGGGGCACTCCACAGGAGCAGCCTGAGAGCAGCAGCACGTGGATGCAGGGTTCTTTCCAGGCACAAAACCAACTACCCTGCAGTGGCTGGAAGCCCAGATCTTTTGTTTTCTTAACAAAGTTTTTTGTCATCATCTGGAATTATTTAATCTGCACTTCAAAGGTCTTCCACGAGACAGCCTACCTAGAGCTGCTGTTCAAAACTTCACCAAATGCAGTTTTCTTGTGACATTCCCCAGAGTGATTTCAGCTGCACCTCACAACCTCTTCTTCTACAGAAATGTATATTCCTAGAAAATTTCCAGGGCTTGCTAATGAGACATAAAGGTGTTCACAGCCAATTGCCAATACCTGGTCTCTTTTACCTCTAAATCGCCTGCTTTCTTTTGATAATATTTCCCATTATTATAATTGACACCAAAATTCATGAGGGGATTAAAGGGTTAATGGGACTGAAAGGAGTAGCAGTGACTATAAAAAGTTACTGCAATTAATAATGTCTGAGAACTTGAGCTAAAAAAAAATGTACAAGCTAGCAGAAAATAACTAAGTTAAGTGTTTTAAGTGCTTTAAGTGTTAGTCTGTTTATGTGGCACGCTTTATTTGTGTCACTGGATTTAACTATCCAATTGTTTGGCAATCATTTAGCTCTACAGCGACCTGCAGACTGACCTGTTGGAGTAGAAGAGAGCTGCATGAGTGGGATATCCTACCCTGGCTACTTACAACTCCAGGGAAACCCCAAAGCACACAATACTGGGGAGCATCAAATGCCAAGGAAACTATTTGCTCTGTTGGAGCAGTCTGATAGTTGGAATTTAAGCAGTGATAAGTGATAAGGCAGGAGCTCTCTGCTGCCTCTGTGATTAGCTTAATTACAAACAGAAGTCCCCTGTTCTCCTTGCGTATGGGTCTATTAATACTAGCTATGTGCTCATGCCATCTGCCAAGGAGCCATTTCCAGCTTTACAAAGCACAGCAGACAATACTTGCAGGTGCTTGGAAATGTGTTTATTTGGCCATTAAATCCACAAGACTTAAACACTGCTGAACAATATTTGCGTTTGTAGGTACTCCTGCAAGACAGTGTCTTCTGAACTAATATCAGACATGAAGAATTCCAGGCTCTGATGGAAATCAAGGGAGGTATTCATCTATTGCTTCCATTTTTCTTCTTAGTCTGTGTTTTTGCGTCTGGCTTGCAAATATTCTCGGATTCAGAACTGTAAGGGATGCCACATTCCCAGCAGAGATGAGTCAGGAGATCAAGGTTAGTTTCAAGTGCCATATTGCGAAGAAGCTTGAAGTATGAGTGTTTCTACTTAGTCTGAATATAGTAAAGCCAAACAAAACACATTGTTTTCCTTCCATAAAACGTAACATGCCTTACTTACAGTGGTATTCAAAGTCTCTGAAGAGATTGTTATTAGTCTGTATTCAACCCAGGATTAATTGAGGCATAAAATGGTTACCAGATCAAAGCTTATTTTAATAAAACTCCTCTGTAAAGATCAGCCTGAGAAGATTCAGCCATTTCACATTACATGTTGTACAAACTAACCATGCAGAGAGATGGTTAGTTTGTACAACATACATTTCCCCTGTGGACTTTAATGATTCTATCAAGATTTACTGGATTAAAACAATTTAGGTGTCTGAAGCTTAGAGCTGATAGACCTGTATTGTTACATCCTTTTCACCTGTCAAATTTATGCAGGCTTTGTATTTTCTGACAACTTGATGTATTTATGTGGTTTGCCACTGGTAATTAGACCAACCTGAAAGTTTTTCATTTATGCGTATGGCAGATTATCCAGTGTTAGGACCCTACTAATTTTAGGAATTTTTACGAAATTTTCAAAATAATTATTTCACAAATTTTACTAAATTTACTAAATAAATACTAATTTAAGGAAAAGAGTAAACTTAAGTAAATGCTGTACTCAATATCAGAAATTGCCCTGCTGAAGAAATGCTACTGGCTTCTTCCCAGAAGGGGGAAAAGTAGCATGGTGAGCCATTCTTAGAAGAGACCAGGTTAAAGATTAAGCTCCTACTAAGAGAACCATTCCTGAACTTTAAATAGGACAAATTTGACATCTGGGGCTTTTAAAGGCTCAGGAGAATGAAGTTGGTTGACTAAAACTCTTCAGCACAAGAGGCAAGAGTTTCTGGGACTGAGGAGGCATTCATTGAGGCTCTCCCTCCAAATTTTGTCATGTTTTCATCTTCTCTACTTCCTCTTCACCACCATTGGGCATCTTTTTGGACCACTGTGAAGCACTGTCCTCTCTTTAGGGCAGCAGCTGCTGATCATATTTGAGCATCCTTGCCCCTCCTGAAGCCGTTCTCTTGCTAGAGGGGCTCTGTTGGCAGGATTGCTTTCCTTTGGTCCTTTTAAAACACTTTTTGGTCGTGACCATAATATAAATAGCATAGGGCAGCCCTGCTGCTGGCTGCTGAAACTGGGCACTGGTCCCAGAACAGGTCTGTGCCTTAATCCTGTCTGTCCTGCGACTGCGCACTGGGTTGTGCTCCAGCTCATCGGGGACAAACACAGCATGAAACTGTTCTGAGATCCAATTAAATAATAGTATGATAAACACTTTCCCTGACAACTTTCCTAGAACATTCTTGTTTTCAGGATCCTTTCCCTGCAGTTCAGGTTTTGCATTCTTCTCTCCCTGCTCCTGAACCCTGCTGCCAGTACCCTTTCCTGTCATCTGACTTTCCCAAAGGCAGAAGACAAGTCACTGCTTCTTCCTTACAGTCAGTGAAATGTCTTTTCAAACCCCTTGAGAACAACACCTTGCCTGAGGCTCTTTCCCCACCTTTCCTAAATACCAGTTTCTCTTGCTGCCCTGAGAGCACCCATTGCTCTGCCAGAGTTCATTCTCCAGGTTCACTGCTCCTAGAGACAGATATAGTGGAGGCTGTCAGCAGGGAGGATCTACAGGATCCATGCGGCAAAAGCCATACAGGGAATTGCCCACTTCCCCTCACCTTTCCATCCATTTGTCCAGTGACAAATCAAGCCCCACTGAAATTGCAAGGATTTCACATTAGCAGTTGTAGCATTACTCACAGGAGCAGGGCCAAAAGCTGACTTTTATACACATACACACACACATGTACCTGTACCTGCAGTAAAATGAATAATATACATAAAGGTGCTGAAAGGCTCAGGATCTCACTTAAACTGCACCCAACACCACCATGTGTGCCATCACGACAGAGTTGTTTTTTGGGCCCCCGGTGACTCAGAGCACTGCTGTCAACATGCTCCCATTGCGACTCTCTGCATCAGCTGCAGTTTCCCCTCCCATGCTTCATGCCAACATCTGCCCAGCCCAACTCGGTCTGACACAAACACTTGCAGTTTTTAACATGATATAGTATCACTCTCCAGAGCTGCCTGAGGGAAAAATGCATTCCACTCACCTAATTGCATTAGTCTAATGTTTCTCCCTCTTTTGGAATTAAGCTATTTAAAAAATAAAACTTGGCTGTATTAAGGTTTCAGTGTTGCAAGGCTTAAAGGAAAAAGGATCAGGATAAAAGCTATTCTAAGGTAAATTCAAACTGTATGTTTCAGCCAAAGTTTTAGTAATTTTGAAAGCTCCAAATTTGTTTCTCACTTATTAAGTGTCCCTGTTTGGGTAGGATGGAGTTCTGTTTAGTGGCTGGTACTGTGCTCTGTATTTTGGATTTAGTACAAGAATAATGTTATTAACACACGGATGTGTTGGCTATTCCTAAGTAGTGCTTACCCTGAGCCAAGGACTTTTCAGTGTCTCTTACTCTGCAAGTGAAGAGCCACAAAAGAATCCACGAGGGTGCACAGTAAGGACAGCACATTTAATATTAGTGGTGTGTTATTATTACTATATTTTTTTTTCAAACCTTAAGCTGTTCTTAACCAATAAGGCTTACTGGTCTCTTCCAATCCACTGCGCAGGCAGGGAGCGAGCTGCTGCATGGTACTTAATTGCTTGCTGGGGTTAAACCACAACAATAAATTACTGTGATTATGCATTTGGGAGGCTGGGTGTGGCGTGGTGGAGGGGATATAATTTGTTTTTAAACTCCTCCAAATATTTCACTGGCATTTGGAAGAATGTTCAAAAATAATACAGAAAAAATGCCAGATAGCCAGAAGAGACAATGATAAATAGTTGAGAATACTTGGACTTGGAAGAGCTGAAAGAAACCTGATTTGAGAGTTCTGTCATCAGAGAGGGGCCTTAGATTTAGAATATCAGACTACAACTAATAGAGGCCATGACAAACAAAATCCTAAGGCTGAAATAACTATCCCAGCCCAAGACT
This sequence comes from Phainopepla nitens, assembly GCA_013400175.1. NCBI lineage: Eukaryota > Metazoa > Chordata > Aves > Passeriformes > Bombycillidae > Phainopepla > Phainopepla nitens. The sequence goes on along the minus strand of VXBQ01007037.1, from coordinate 212,891 downwards.
GCCAGACAGCATTGTCAATGCATTGGTTATTTCCAATGCACTTTAGACAGACTTTACGTCCTCCCCGGTGAGCGATGCCCACTGCCCTTGTGGACAGGAAGCTTCTCTTGCCTGAGAAGCAATAGTGATGACACAAGAGACCCCTTTTGCTTCTCAGAGGAAGGGGCATGCTATAGGAGGATTTAACCTTCAAGAATCACAGAATCACAACCTTACAGGAGGGGCAAGGCTGGAAAACCACCACAGTGGCCATCTGGTCCAACCCCCCTGCTCAAGGAGGGTCATCCTAAAGCACATGGTGCAGTATTACATCCAGCTCTTGAGTCAGTCTCTCCAGTGAGGGAGACACCACACCCTCTCTGGGCAATCTGTCCCAGTGCTCAGTCACTGCACAGTAAAGAAGTTCTTTCTCATGTTCAGGTGGAGCTTCCTGTGCCTCAGTTTCTGCCCGTTGCTTCTTTCCTATTGCCTGGCACCACTGAGAAGAGCCTGGCTCCAACCTTTTGGCACTCTTCCATCAGATACTGACAGGCATTGACGAGGTCCCCTCTCAGTGCCTCTTCTCAAGGCTGAACAGGCCCAGCTCCCTCAGCCTTTCCTCATAAGAGAGATGCTCCAGCCCTTAATCATCTTCACAGCCCTCTGCTGGACCAACTCCAGGACTCAACTCCAGGTTCCCCAACAGGTACCTGGTAAGTGGCCAAATGCCAAAAGGTTTAAACGAGAAGAAGATACCACCAAATGACCAAACCCGACCACCAGGCATTCTGATACGGTCTGACAGGACAATTGGCCAAGTTATACCACCCTCCCTCCCATGGCACATCTCACAAAGTGAGGTCATAGAAAAATACCCATATTTTCCTGACTTTGAAATATCTCCATAAGATATAAGTGTCTCATAGTCACCAAGCCTGCAAGACATTGACTGCCCTCCCCGCTGCTGTCCCTGACCTTTTCCTCTCTTAATAAGCTGATCTTTTCTCCTTAGGAAACTGAAGTAGCTCATGGATTTTGTAGGCTAAGTTTGAAGCAGACCAAAAGAAACCATACTTTCCTTCAGGAAAAGTCAAACTCATCAATTGCTAATTGTATCTGAAGCCCTTGGCTGAATATAAGTAGATCTTATGGCATCTCAGTCAACTTTCCCTACGAGGGACAGCATGAAACTTCACTATTGCAGCAGTACCATAAGTCTTGGAAAGATGGAGGGTCTCTTGTAACTCAAACCTCCACCCACAGGATAAGGCAGTAGGTGAGTTAAGGGGTCACAATTCTCCTGTCCTCAACTTTCAGGATGATTTTCACTGCAAGGGCCTCACTAACAAGAAGCCATTCAGTCTCAGCAGTGGTTGCTGACAAACCCTGTGTGAGACAAAGACAGTTTGTGCTCTTTGTACTTTCTCACTCATTGGGTAAAGCCCCACCCTGCACATCCAGTTGTGTGAGTAAAGACATAAACAAGGATTAAAGCAGGGGTCCCTGTACCTCAGAGAAAAGACACAGAGCGAGTGTGTGTGCGCCGAGGATTTGGAGAGCGTTCAGCTCATGACCTGGGCATCCTGAAATGACAGTGTGTACAGCTGCTCATACAGCTGGTGAATAATAAATACCTCAACATGCCCTTGAGATAATACTTCTACATACTTAGCTCTTCACTGAAGCAGTCAGAAGCCTGACTAGATTCACCCCACAATAGTGTTCATGTAGAAGTCTTTATATTGTTCATTTGACTTTTAAAAGAGATTGTCTTTTGAAGAGCAAGCGCAACTTACCAAAATAACCTTTGAGCTGCACAAGGCTTTGTTTGAAATACTATTCTACTATTCCACTTCTCAAATGTCATCTCAGCCTAAGCGTTTATCTTCTCTTAAAACACAGCAAAATTGTCACAGTATTTATTGTAAAAAGTTTTCACCTTGTCTACAGCTTTAGATTTCTTACTATATTAAGTTATGAGCTATGAGTTGTTAGCCTCAATTCATTTGCTACACAGTTTGGGGCTGCAGATAAAAAGCAACTATCCCTTTGGGAAGCAAGCACAAAAAGGACTATAACTCACTCGCCACAGAATGCACCAGAGGGTTGTTCATTTGAATTACCACAAGAAGCTGTTGAAAATGAAAAACTGGTAGAAATTGGTGGGAAGGGGGGCTTGTTTTATTGCACAACTTCACTCACTTGTGCCACTATTGCATAGGAAGCTTCAGGAATGTTTGTATCCGCCCATAGTGCTGCATCCTTCCTCGCAGGAGCTGTCACCCTCGGTCAGTGGATGCAGCGTGTCGAACCATCAGGCTTTTAAGTGCTTTCCCTGGAATGGGATTTATTTATCACAGGGCTCTCCTACCATGCAGCACACTGAAGGAAAGCTCCGTTACCAGAAGCTGTTTTGGACGCTTGCAGCTCAGCAGGGACACGGAAACTGGTGACATACCAATAAGGTGTCCGTGAAGGATTTTAAATTCATGAACACAGCGCACCACAGAGCCAGCCAACAACTCTTCTGCTTCCCAACTATTCACAGCAACAAAACAAACACACAAACAAGCTTCTCGGTCCCTCAGCCCGCTAAATACTAATTACTCTCTAAGTGATGCAACTCAGCGTAATACTCCTGGGATTTTTCCGGCTTCACTGCCACAGGATAGCGGACGCGGTTCGAGTCAGGAGATTATTTTAGCACCGCCACAGCGCTAAAATTTCACTTCCTTTTCTGTTTGTTTGTTATTTAAGAGCAGGGAGCAGTAAGCTCTTCTTTCCCAAAGTACTTTCGGCCCCACAGGCAGCGGGTGAATCAGAGCGCCGGCCACCACCGCCCTCCGCCCCGAGCTGCCCACGGGTGAAGGGATCGCGCCGTCCCGTCCCCGCGGGGCGAGGCGCTCGCCCGGGGCGCACGAAGCCGCCCCCTCCCCGCCGGCAGCAGCCCCCCGGCGGCTTCCACGCGCTGGGCACCGGCTGCACCAGCCCCCGCCTCAGTGCACCTCTACTATTATTATTATTACCATTATTATTATTTTTACTTTGCTATTGGTTTTATTTACTTATTATTTCTAGATTATAATTTCTTTTCTTTTCTTTTCTTTTCTTTTCTTTTCTTTTCTTTTCTGCGCAAGGTTAAGCTGCGGGTGCCGGCGGTCCCCAGCGGAGCGCAGCCCTGCAAGGTGCAGCCCTCCCGGCCGCCGGTCCTGGAGCGCCCGTCGGACGGCGCTGGGGCTGGGAAGCATCTCCAGCATCGCCCTTCTCGGCCGGCTGAATCCCCACGGCTCGGCTCCGAGGCCGGCCGGACCCGCCGGAGGGGCAGAGCGCAAGAGCCGGCTCCGCAGAAGGAGATGCTGATTTCCACAGGCTCTCCGAAATCACTCCCTGCGGCAAAACTATCGCACCTGCTCTCGAAAACTGAGCTAGCCAGGGAAGCTGTCAGGCCTATCTTTAGTTCTTTGCTCCACAGATGGACTGTTAGTCATGTCCTGCCCACGTGGAGTCTAGTGGTTTGTGCTGTTAAGCTCCGTGTCATGTAGCCTTAAATGCTGAGGGGAGGTGATCTCTGTGTAGGATGGTTTTTCCTATTTTTGTAAGGGTAGCTATCAATTAAGGCTTGGAGGAAAAGAGAAATTGTGCAAAGTCTTCCTGCCCTTGTAATGACACCTGGTATTTCCCGCAGGAGTTATGTTAAGACACATCATTTACATGAAGATGTAATTTAAAAGGGGGGAAAGTCCCTCCCAACCCAAGCTGTTCTATGATCATGCACATCAGAGTTTGAAACAGTGCCATTCCCTTCTGAACAGCTCTGTGTGAAGTGTCTCCAGTGTTTATGGGACCTCTCCTGCTGCATAGTTTAGGGGACCCCATGTCCCTAGGGATGCACAGACCCCATACAAAACTGGTACAGCAGCTCTGCTGTCCCAGTTAACTGACAGAAAGAGCAGCCTGGAAATGCCATGAGGGATACCCATGGAGTCTCCAACCCTTCCCATTGCTGGAAACAGAGACCACCTCCTTCTTTAGGAGCAGTTTAAGGCTGAAGTTTAGATGTAGAGACGTTCACCACCTGTGAGTGGGCTTGGACCCTCTGCTCTGAAGGGTGCAGAGTAGGGCTCATGGCAGCTAAATCTTTCATGGCAGAAGAGCAGTGACACGAGTGATGAGATGAAGCTAAAACTATGAAGCTGGGCCTGGAGGCCAAGTACACTCATGAGGTCATAGGTGTCCCTTGGGGAGCAGAGAGGAATCTCACATGTAAGTGTTCTCAGGTAATGCAGAGTGATCAGCCCCTTTAAACCTACCACTCAAAACCAAAGGAATTTTCTGGGATTATTTTGTTTAATCTAAAAGCACCTGAATTTTGTCCTAATCCCGTTGCTTTGTGTCATAGCGACAAAAAACCTTATTTCTTTGCCTGCAGAACAATTAGAGGATTTTAGAGCATCTGCAGACTGCATTTAACGGAGTTTGAAGATCAAAAGATATGCTATTTTTGTATGGTCTTCTCTGGGACTCTGCACAGCCGTGTTTGAGGCCCTGGTGGATGATTTTGCAATCAGCATGTGCCTAAGTGTTTCAGGAGTTGTAATCTTCATTGTGCAGAAGGGAGGCTGCAGAGCCGAGAGACAGAGTCAAGCTAAAAATCACCTCACCTCACCTGTGAGCACATCGAGTCTAAATGCCCACGAGGAGATCTGCTGACGCAGGGGACCTGTGGTCTGGAGGTTCAGCTGCAGGTCAGTGCTGACTGTCCCTCTCTCCTGCTTGAGGCACCCAGCATCCTAGGGGAGAGGTGTATTTGGTCTCAGCTATGGCCAGCTGCTTCCATGTCCATCATCACCGGACCGTGTGGGCAGTGTGGCTCACCCTGAACCCTGCACACCTGTGATTCCCTGAGCCAAAACAGCCTGGCCTGATGGATATCATCTCTCACAGCCTTCAGGCACTGAATGCCCAGAAACTAGAACTTTAACGTTAGAGAGGCTCATTATGAGGTCCATGTAAGTTCTGGGGATTTATCAGTCCCAGAACATGGAGGCTGTTGTGTGTGTAGACATCCTGACGTGTTTCCTTCCCTCAGACACTCCGCATGTTTCTGTTTTATACCACTGCCAGCACGAGCACAAGAACCATTGCTGCAAAAGCAGTCGCTGCTGTAGTCCCTCTGCAGCCAATTTTGTTTCCCTTGGCAGAGAGGTGCTAGGATCACACATATTCCCTAGCATCGCAGACATCCTGGATAAGCTAACAATACATTTGTGGCCAGTTTGGTTTTGTGCCATGTTCCACCAATGGCGCTGGAAGTAGCAGCTGGTGCTGGGGTGGGCTGACAAGCTGTCTTTACCTACAAAAACGGTTTTAAAAATGAACATTTTCCTCATCTCTAAAACTGGATGTTTGCTGGCTATCTCTTAACAAAATCTGCTTTGGAGCAAGTAAAAAACCAGAAGGTGATTCCAAGCTGACAAAGGAAAGGTCAAAGCAATGCACTTACGTCCTAGCTTTCCTTCAAACACGGCAAGAGAAGCACCTACAGATACAACTGTGACCTGGTCAGAGCCTCAGGGAAGTGCATCCATCTTTAACTGCACTCTGCTTCCAGGAAGAAATGATGACTTTCATTTTTTTAAGAACTCTTTACACGTGATCTCTAATTGCTGATTGAAGAAATGCAGTTAGGTTACAGGACATAATCACAGTAGAATTTATTACCAAAGGCTTTTTCCTGAATTCCTTTGACCCTGCAACCTTCTTGATGTCAGCTCAGTGCAGGGTCATGGCTGAGGAGGGAATATGGCCCTTTCACTTTCATTCTTCATAGCTGTAATTAATTCTCTGCATCATCTTCATCAGTGAGTGCAGTTAAAGGAGGAATAAAAGGGACATCAGTCTCTCTAATGCAGAACTGATTTAGATGCTCTTCTGCCAGCATTTAGATCTGACCCATTACACAAACCCACAGTACAAGCCAAGTGTGTGGTTGAGTCTTCTAACAAGGACATACATAAAAAAACCATTCATGTAAATACATCTATCTGAATATAAAACTTAGCATTCTCACTTGCAGACGCTTCTCTGTTTCTTCATTTACTATCATTATTCCTGGATAGTGACTTCTTTTTTTTTTTACATTTTTTATTTACATTATCCCAAAATATGTCAGCTATTTCCCATTAAAAGAAATGGATTGAGTTGAAATGAACATATCGTATATGTAGCAGCAGCCTTTGTTTACAGAATACATAGAAAACAAATTTCTCTCAGGATAAGTAAGAGCACTACTGAAAAGTCACAATTAGCTGTCTTAGCCACAATTGTCGTTTTGCACAACCTGTTGAAGAAAGTGGGTTTTTTTCTCTCATGCAAAATTTCCACTGTACCTGAATAAAACCTTTTCAGACTTTTTCTTTCTCCCTCTTCTCTTCTGACCAACTGTCCTCCCAAATGACATTTCCCCCAAAATGTTGCATTTGGCAAACCTTACCGTTTGGTATCCAGAAACATCTGAGGAAATCATCAGGACACCATCATCTCTTGCTCATTTCGTTACTCGCTTCATCTACCTTTGTTTGTTTGGGATGTTTGTTTACCTTCAGCCTTCTAACCCAAGTGCCCCCAGTAGGCAGGAAGCACCAAGCAGCCCACAGGTGGAGGCTATGCCCAGCACCCATGAAGGTTAATCTGAAACTGAAGGAGGAGATGAATTGTCAGCTTTGTCTGGAGTGCACCACCATGCTGCAAGCGTGCAGCCCTGCACACACACCTGTGTGTCCCAGAGGGCACTGTATACTGAGGGCCAGGTGTACCCTGTACCTCTGCTACCTCTTTTCCAGTAGCCACGGTGAGCAGAGCTGAGCACAGGGAGGGAAGGGGAAGGAATGGGTCTTGTGTTGTGTTGACAAGGTAATCTGATAGATACATTTCATAGTATTTTTACAGAAGGTCTTTTCTCTGCCCAAGCCTTCAAAAAACAACCCCCAAATGCATTAGTGGGCTATTAAATAGTTTGGTTGGATACACACCGCCTATTTTATATGGTATGTGTGGAACAGGAGCGATATATCAGCTGTCACTCTAAATGTTTTGTAGAAACTGTTGGGGGTTAAGCCTGAAAAGTCTCACTCAAGGTCATCACCTTCTGTGTTCTGTTCTCAAAGACAGGCTCAAACAGGGCAATTCCCAGCTCATACAGGATATGATCCTTTGCTTCTGTTGCTATCCAAACCCATTATTTCCAACAGGGCCAAAGCAAGACTTTTTGGCACAGTCCTGTCCTCACACATATTGCTTCATCAGGGAAGGGCAGCATTAAGTGGTAATTGTCTCAGCCCAGTTCCAGAATTAAAAATTAGGTTCTTAGCTGTATCTACATATTTGCCCACTCTACCAGAGTCCCTGGAGAGCAATCCCTCTTCTCCAACCTCTCTATGGCCCTGATATCCCCTCTCATAGAATGAATGAATGAGTTTTAAGAGTGCATTTAATTTAATGGGTTAGGACCCCCTTATGAGGTCAGACCCAAGTACAACCTTTTAAAATGGTTTCCTCCAAGGAGGGAGTTTCTCAAACTCTGAAATAGTCAGTAGTGGTGATAAATGTATTCATTTAAAGGAAATTGGCAACATTTGAAAAAAAAAAAAAAAATAGACGCTACACTCAAGTTCTCTACAAGCACTTATGCAATGGTATCTATTAAGGTTCTTTTCAGGGAAGTCCCTAAGTATGCACCAGGTATCGGGGCCCCATCTGTTTTTCTGACTAGGATGCTTTCTTCAATGTATGCCAAACCCCTAATTTCCAAAGGAGTGCACAAATCCTTCTTAACCAGTCTCTTCTGATTCACCTTCAACCTTAAAGTTTCAGGGTTTGAGGTTGTCTTTTATTAGATGGGAGAAGTTTTTTATCAGTGAGAGCCTGGCTAATCAAGTTGTTGAAATCGTGACGTTAAATCTCTCCAGGTCTGTGAAGTGTAAAAGATTTTTGCGAGGCTAGGGACTACTTCCCTGATGCCAGGAGGATTTCTGGATTGGATTTTCATTACATAGGTTGGGAAAGAAACAAGCCCCTCAAGATTAATGTAATACTTGTCATCAACAGCAGAGAAAAATTAGCCAGCAGTTGTAATGGACCAACAGGAGGTTGTTGTTCAGAAGGTGGTTATAGTGTAAAAAGGAGCCCCACTTTGGATGGGGACAGTCCCCAGCTGCTGGGACCTACCAGATGATAACCAGGGAGAAATATGTTGAGAACGTGAAACACAGTGAAGCTGAAGATCTTCTTTCCTTGGAAACTTCACCTACCCAGAGATGGGATCATAGTGGTATCTGTGGGATAGAAGCAGATGGATGAGCAGACTGTGGCACTCAGCAGAGGAGACAGATAGTACCTAACCAAGTGTGGAGCTGGTCCCTGTACCCCTACAGCGCCGTGGGAAGTGCTGTTCCTGAATAGCCTCAGGGAAAGCAGCAACAGTCTGATAAATCATTCTATGGCTCTATGATTCTCTGGAAATGGTTGCTAATGGCAGTGTATTATAAACAGTGCTCATGGCAATGTGCCATTATACAAGGTGTCCTTACCCTCTACAGGTGGCTCCCAAACTGCAGAATTCAGGAAATCTTTTGTTTTGGAGGGCCAGAATTGCCATGATTGCAACTGGAAGAAATTCTGCTCCCTGAGGGAATAATTAGGCAGCTGAGTTGAAACTCAGTGCTGAACCACACTTTCCCTTTACAGTGGTTTTCTTTTGGAAATTGGAGGGTAATTCCTCTTTGAAAGCATTGTGCACATCTCACAGTAACAGATGCAGGAGGGAGCCATGTTGTTCTTTCTGTGGCTGTCAGGAGTGGAAGCAATGATGTGAGGGGTAAAGGGAGGAACTGTCTCATCTGAAAAAAAACCCACTTCTTTTTCTTGCTGAAAAGCTGAGGTCACTTCGTGTAATCACAGCAGTAAGATGCACTGCCATAACCAGATGCACTTCCTTAGTAGCATGGGTTAAAACAGTTTAGTTTATGGCATCTGACACTGGGTTTTTTCCTAAATAAAAGAGCATGAGTAATCAGATATCTCCTGTTTTAGTATTACCATAGAAACAAGCCACACAAGAAGTAAATGAACTGTGTGTACAGAGCTGGATCAGGTCTTATTGAATCTGTAGGAAAAGTAACAATGCTAGAAGAGTTCAGGGGGCTGAATATCCCAGCCAGCAGAGCACTGAAAGCCCCAAACATTATTTACGCTGCCACCATGTGTTTCTTTGTTCTCGATGAAATTAATTCTGTGCACTCTCTGTGTGCGCACATTTGGCTGTCTCACAGCAGTGACTAACAGTACGAGAACAAAAACGAACACATGTTTTCCCTGTCAGGCTGTCAATTTTCTATGAGTGGTTCACAAATTATTTTGCTGTATAAAATATGAGATTTTGTTAAATATTACTTTTGAAAAGGTGTACCCGAAGTAGTAACTGTTAATATATTACAGGGGCTAATAGGGAAACGAATGACAAGTGACTAAACCTTTTCCCATGGGACTGAACAATTTTGTATCAGCAATGGCTACCTCCACAAGTCACTTTCTCTCCCACAAAGACAGTAAAATTTGAAATTAAATGTCATATGAGAGAAACTCTCCTAAAAGGAAATATGGGAGAAATAATAGACTCACGAGTAAATACCATCACTGTTGAATTAAAAAGCTCCCTGGTTGTCACTTACATAAAAATATATATGTTTGTGCCATCCTAATAGCACAAGAAAGAAGTGAACTAGATGTCTGTATCATGACTGCTGATCAGAGTTGCATCTTCAGAGTTTCATCGAAAATCCAGGCATGCTGTTTCTGTATAATGAAAACTTGTGTATAATTACTGACAACACACATATCAGTGTAATGAAAGTGATTTCACACTTAAACAGGTAATAGAGATCTCTGAAGAAAGATGGATTAGTATGAGATGGTGAAAGCCGCTCAGTTTATATAGAATTTAGTGGAGTTCTTTCGAAATGCTGCCATAAATGCAGAAAAGCACAAGCCTGGAGGGTTACAAAGGGCAGACTCCTGCAGTTCTGGCCTTGCAGTGTCCTGCTGATGCTAAAAGAACAGCTTCCCCTCTCAGTTATGATAAGAAAATACATCCTGTATCCTTGCCTTCCTCCATTGCCTCCTTTCTCTCCTGCACCACATGCATGTGGCTGCCAGTAAGTGCTGTGGGTAGCACAGCACTTCAGTAGCTCCAGCAACAGCATATTTAAATTGTCAGGGACTGTATTTTGCAATGAGCTGAATATTTTGGCAGCTGTTTTGCAAAGGGTGTTATCCTTGGCATGGCTTTTGCTCTGCTTACAGGAGCAGGCAGTGGCACAGCAGAGGGAAGTGCCGGTGAACCCAAGGGCCACACGTGTGCTGGGGAGGGGATATCCTGGACAAGGTCTGGGCTGGTGCTGTGGGTTGAAGGCTTTAGCACCTGAAGTGTGTTGAATTCATTTCTATTTGCAAATGCATGGTATCATCTGGTTTACTTTTTTAACAAAATAAATCCATTTTATGGCTTCTGTACCCACTGCACAATGGGGGAAACAGCCCAGTGAGGAAAGCCAGGTGAGTCCCTTTAAAAAACACTCCTGACGTGAAGCAAAATCTTCATGCCAACACATCTTTTACTGACTGGGCTTGGAGTTTCCAATTTCCATCAACAGCAAAAGGTGAGCAGACGTTTTCAAGTGAGCTAAGGAGTTCACCATGCTCCACATCTGCAAAGTTTCAATAAGATCTCAGTTCCCAGAACTTAATTCTCAGTGTTGCTTACGCTTACTTCAAAAATAATTAGTTGTCCAAATTCCTAGAATCAAAAGAGACACCCAAATAACTCCAGAATTTTGTTAGCATGAATAACATATTGGCCTTTATTCTCAAACAGCCTCCTATTTTTCATGATGATGGTGATGATGATGATAAGGAAAGTCAGGTCAGTCTTGTCACTTAAAAGCATCATTCTGGATTTAGTGATTTATTTGAAGACATAGAAATATAACTCTTCATGGAATTATTTGTTAAGCTTGAAATTTGAAAGCAAGCATCAGTGTAATAGATACAGAATATACACTGTAGAGTCAAACAAGGTGGGAATAAATAAATAAATAAATAAATAAATAATACCATAACAAGCATTTTAAAATTATTGGGATGTGTTGATTTTGACTTGTAATAAAGGACATTTTCTGCATTGAAAAGAATAGTTGTCTGGGAGCAAAGCCAGGAGTAGCAGCGGTAGGAGGAAGAGAGAAGAGAACTACACAGATATTTTTGTTACAAATTGTCCAAAAAGTGGCTGCCTGTAGTGGTTCGGTAAACAAATAGTACTCACAATTCACGGCACTACAGATGCCCTGATACTAATGAGATTCCATGGAAAGATACACAATAACAATAGTTGTTACTCTCTACTGCTCCATGCGCTTTGGGAGAAGTAAATGCAAAAAAAGGAATTGAAACTAAAACCCTCTCAAGCGCTCTTCCCTATCCAACATTACTATGTTTTAAAAATTAGCCGTCCACAAAAGTAAGCCTCTCTCAGCTTTGTCAGCCGCAGAGTAACTTTTGGAAGGAGATAAGCTTTGCCAAGGCCTGAGCTGCTGCATTTGGGCTGGAGCAGGCTATCTGTGCTTTGCACACACACAGTCGCGCTCCCTCTGCCCTGCGGCACTCTCGGTGGTTCAAAGAGACAACAGCCCGAGGGAGAAGTGTGGGTCAGGCGCCTGTGCATCTCTGCTGCTCCATGGCCTCGGGATAAGGAGGTGGCGCTGGCACAGCAGCAGGACCCTGAAAGCAAAAGTGGGCTGGTCTTCCATTGTGGGGCGGGGTCCCAGCTCAGATGGCCTCATGTCCCAAGGGCTGTCACTTGTCACAAGCCTTGCCAGCGCCCTGGCTCGCTGCCTCTGTGATCCAGCAGGGGCAAAGGGGAGCAACCTGAGCTTGCATCACATCACGCTGCAATGCCGAGCTCTGGGTCTCCCTCTTCTCCACCCATCCCGCAAAAGCTCCGGAGAACCGAAAACCAGCTGCAGGAAAGTTGACACCTGAGCCAGCATGGGGCGATGAGGAACAAGAAGGAAACACTGTGCGCAATCTCAGGGCTTTGCAGCTTGCTCTCCGTGGGGACCGCCTCTGGGGCAGAAACCTGAGGACTGATTGTTACCCCTAGATACATGAAACATAACTCAAGGACTGTCTGTCCTTAGAGATGAGCTACGAAGAAGCTCTGGATGACATTTGAGGGCATTTCTCCTATGGACACCCAGTCAAGTATTTCAGCATGACTTTCTTCAGGGTAGCTTCAATGCTTTCCTCTCTGTGGTGCCTGACTTTGCCACTCCCTGTACAGAGCAAACACTTCTGTGCACTGATGGGTCTCTAGGCTGACTTAAATCAGTCACACAACCAGTTCTACCAAAACACTCCAAGTCCTTTTCAGTAATAGGAGCTATTCCATGGTAAATTTCAGTTTTGGGCATGGAAGAACTTCAGCTGCACAGATATGCTGAAAAGTTGTTCAAAACAAACAAACAAACAAACAAACAAACAAACAAACAAACAAACAAACAAATCTGTATTTTTCCTAGTTCTTACATTTGAATTGAAATAATCTACACCAAGGTAGAACCAGAAATAATTCAAGTAGAAGCTTGAAAATTTTACCAGTGTTTGAGGAGTTGAAGGTAAAAATTGAGCCTGAAACCCTAGCAGGGTCACATCATGGCCTGAACTGCCATGTACGATTGGAGTGTATAATATTTCCATCATTTCCATAAGACTTGAATTTTCCAAAACAGATGTAATGCCTAGTTTAGGGGAAAGTGTCCCTGCCTATGGCAGGAGTGGTTGGAACTAGATGGTCTTTAAGGTCCCTTCCAGCCCAAAGCATTCTTTGATTTTTATTGCGCATAACATTCTTATGCTACTTATCATCATGCCATAACATATAAATTCATAGTGCATCTGGATCTAGTTTCTCTTTCCCACTCTCTGTTAAAAATATATAATGACAGAAGAAAAGCTACACAAAGAAGAAACCAGCCAGACCAAAATTGTGGCATCATTTCTGTTCAAGGAGTGACAAATAGACTCTCTACAGCCAGGAGAATGGGCAAGTGAGGGAATATGATAAAGGCTTCTATTAAGTCCTGGGCAGACCTGAAAAAATAATTTGGGAGTAATTGTTTGCTTTTCCCCAGAATAAAGGAATTTGGAGTAAAACACACAAATTTAGATTGTATACTGGGAAGAGATGCAAGAACAAATGTGTTCTTTGCACAACAGGTAACTAGGCTGTTGTGCCTAGATCAATGCCACAGGATGTTATGGATCTAAAAGGCTTAAGAGGGTTAAAAGTGATTGAATACATTAATGAAAGAAAAATCCACAGGGGCAGTGGAACACCAAGATGCCATCTCTGCAGCTGCAGTCAAAAAAGGCTGGTAACTATATTAAGAGAATGTTTATATATTACTGCCTATTTTTATGTTCTACCCAAAGTAGGTAATATTTGTTGCTGCCAGAGACAGCATCCTGAAAAAGCTGGACCTTGAATCTGATCCAGTGTATCTGTTCTTGTGATCTTACATGAATTTTCAGCAAGAGAAAAAAGGTGGGGTGTTTTAGTACTCAGGACTTTTAAAATGAATCCTCTATGTTTAGTTCCCAGACCTGAGTAAGAAGAACTTAAATTTTATGGATATCAAATCAATAAAATTATTTTTTGGAGACTTGGGATTCATTAATAAGAAGGCTATAGTACTTAGTAAATCAGAATTTCTGTATGCTAAAGGAGTCCAAAATAGAGCATTGACAATAAACATATTCACATCTGTTTTCTGATAATTTTGAAGTACACAATGGATTGCATTATTGTTTCAGTGCAATTTCTGATTTTCAGATAAGTCTCTGGTAACATTATAAACCAGAAATCCTTTCTCCACGCATATTTCCGTTAAAAAAATAACAAGAATTAAGTGGAGATTCTTGGCAGTTTGTAACAAATTATTCAGGACCTACCTCTGCTAAGTGTCACATTTCTGGTTCTGTATTATCAAGTTAACTTCAAATGACTCTGATTAAAATATTCTAATTAAAAAATTAAGAATGTAATTTATTCTACAGCAATTTTCAATCCAAGAGAGAATTACTTGGATCCCAATGTTGTTAATTTGAGCCACAATATGGTACTGTATATAGTTTTATTTTCCCCCTCCTCTTTCATTTGAAGTTCTGATTAATATGTCATATTCAGAGGGGTCAGAAAAGGGAAAGAGATAAAAAATAATGAAAGTATTGCTTAATATTATCACACTGTATAGGATCCAGACATAACCATCTCTTTGATTATCTCCCCTGGCCAGGATGAAATATGGTCTACAGTTCATGGCTCTTCCTCATAACCAGTGAGGCAGAAGTGCAATGTAATGAAAATTGATCTATAGAACACACACAATTAGCGAAATATGAGCACAGAAATCACTTCCGAAGAAAGTGAAAATAAAGAGAATGTACCAGCCAGCACAGACAGGCAGAGAGATGGACAGACACACAGACTGACATAATTTTTTTGCTCCAGAAACTCAGGTGGGATAAGCACTGGATGCACTCAACAAGTGAAGAGTTCATTGCTTTATCTATCTCAAAATCCCACTACAGAGATTTAACCACAGGAACACAAAAATAAAAATTCCTGCTTTATGATTGTGTTCTTTCACTAATTATCAGAAGACGACATTTTGGAAAAATGAAGAGTTGCATCACTGCTGAAGAAGACCTCGTGGCAAAACGTGTCTTCAGTTCCACATTTTTTACTTGTAACATATGGCCAGTAGAACACTAGAGTTTCTGTGAGAATTAATTTAATACAGAGATTGCTTTGGTTCTCTTGGGTCTGTAGCAGCATAAAAACATGCTGGGGAAATAAATGCATTCCTTCTTATCTGAAACGTGGATCTCTTACGTGGTCACTTGTATGCTCTCAGCAAAGTAATAACAAATGATTTCCCCATCTGTGCAGGCTCACTGGTCTATTATGGAAGAAAAATAACTTCTGTTGTTTAGATGAGGAATGAGGGAACACGGATCAAATCAGGGTAAGCAAACATGCCAGTCTAAAGCCATACAGCATTTAAAAGCATGTCTAGGCCAAAATGTGTTCATATAAAACATTTATGGACTACTTCAAGAAGGGAAATCATAAAGAATTGAGCCTAGTTGTTGAGAAATCATGGAGAGAAAAGGGGTCAAGTGTTTACCATAAATTTTTCATTACAAGTACCACAAGGTATTCCTATGCAACAGTTTATAGGGAAAATATTTGTTCCTTTTGAGACTGCTAAGCCATCTTCAGGAATTTTCATTTTCCATGCTACGCCCTGTTTCAGCACCTACGTCTTCTTGCAGACTTTTTGCTGTGATTTGGTATCTATGACTATTTCCCTGACAGACTTCTGATAGAAAGCAGTGTGACGAACTGTAGGAAGCTGTGTCCCCACAGCCCCACTCCTGCTGCTGATGCAGAAAGCCAGCCTTGCCTGCACAGCCTATTTGTGTGCTGTCCCTGAGCCACACCGTGCCCTGGCAGAGGCTGTAAATCAGAAGCAGCCAGCAGTGTCCCTGTTGCTGACTGCTGTCCCTGCCCTGCACTCTGTGCCTGTGGCTGTCTCTGCCTGGCACTGCCTGTGCCCATGGCTCTGCTGTGTCCATGGCTCCCCCAGCCTTGGCACTGGGGCTGCTGGGCCTGAGTGCCACTGGCCAGAGGGCACATGGCAATGGGGAAAGCAAAGCCATTCCACTTCCACTCCTTCCTGTGACTTGCAGGAATACATTTGCTCGTTCTGCTTTTTTTGGTGGCAAAAATCAGAGGATTTCTTGTTTCCTGATCCCAAAAGTGATGCCAAAAGAGCAGAAAAGCAAAACTGCAAAACCTGTGAACAGATGCTGCAGGATGTGAAGCCTCCAGACAATGAGTAGGCGGGTACAACTCCTGAAGGAAGCTGCTCCTTCTTTGTGTCTGGGTGAATTTGGTCCAGAGATCTCACCCTTGGGGTGATCCTTCCTTTTGTTTGAGTATCCCTGTACAACAAAAAAATCATCTAGAAACCCAAGGACTAAAAGATAGCCTTACTCTCTTAATTTCTGAGTTGTGTTTTCCCCCCTCCCTCCAAGGAGCAAGAGAGCTCAACAAGACACAGCATGCTGGCTTGTCCATAGCTGTGCCTACAGCACTGGGATTGTCCCAGGTGTTACCTTGCAGCCACTCTGCAGATACAAGGCCAGACTCCCTGATTTACATTTTTGGGAAGCAAGACGTCAGTTCCTCTTGATGTACAATTTGGTGAGAGAGAGTAAAGAGCTAAAAATACTTCAGTGGAAGAAATCCACTGAAAAACACACATAAAATAGTACACATTTAAAGTCCCAGGATGCTGCAGGAGCACCCAAAGGCAGGTTTTTTAAACCAAATAATTTTAAACCACAGCAATTTGTGCTAATGCAACACCGGACCATACACAGCTGATGAAGTCTGTTTAACACTTCGGCCAGCTCCTGGCTTTGAGAGTGACACATGCTTTTTGTTTTCAGTTCCACATGCCCATAGGTCTTGAGCTGACATTTCTGGAAGCCAGTGGCAGATTCTCCTCTGCCTTCAGCCCACCTCAGAGAGACCCTGGGGCTGATGTCACCTCATGGCATTTGGTCTTTGCAAACATGTGGATATCTGTCAGGATGTAACTGCTTTTTTGCTGAAACAGCAATGGCTGAAAGTATGCCAGTGCATTAATACACTGGATTATTTACAGACTTGCATGCTGGGCCAAGGTAAATGCTCAGCAACCGAGTCACCTCGGTCTGATCTTTTCTCTGTTGCTTCAAAATTTCACTTTATGTTCTCACGGTATCCACCACTACTGCTGTGTTTATTCAGTTTGCTGTGCGCTTCAGATTAACCTACAGTTCTGGGTTTTCACAGTCAACACAGCCTCACTCATGAATGGGAGATCCCATGCCCAGCATTACTCATTCTCAGAAGAATGACTAGGGGAGCTCTCCAAGGCCAAATGAAGCAATGCCAGGCCTTTTTCTGGTTTGCTTTTATTCTGAGCACTTCCACTGACTCCCTTACACTTGCAGAACCCAAGTTGTCTGAGAATTTTGCATGAACTATAAATAGAAGCAGCAGAACCATCCCTGGTTTCTGAAGGAAAGATGCTCTAAGTTATATCTTAGCATGTGACTTTATTCAGCATACTGTGAACCTCTCTCCTTTGCTGTCAATGGGATGTGGAGAGCAGCTGGACACAATCTGGCCTTCTCATCAAAATCTCCCAAATTCACATTTAAATTGTGAAATAAAACTTGTGACTTAACCTCAAATTTCATTCAGTTTGAGTTCAAGGTACACCTTGCATGCATGTGGGGATCTTTTATATACCTTACATTTTTGATCTGAGGATCTCCTTTAAATATCCCTGCTAGACATGTGTAGCTGTATTTATGTTGCAGAATGCAGAATCACTTTTAAAAGTGTGCAGAGGTCACAGTAATGACGTGCAAAAATCTTGTAGGGTTCGAGTTTGTTTTTAAAACCTAGTTTAAGCACCATGGCCTAAAGTGTAGGGCAGTTGACAAAAGGATAAAGAACAAGATTAAAAGAGGGAAGAAGGAAAAGAAAGATGTCGGAGGCCCTTTAGATACTACATTGCATTAATTATACTTGAATTAGGTTGTAAAAAGAGAAAATGAAGCAAAATTCCGTGGGCATTTGATGCACATGGAGATTTGGTGACATACCCAGAGCCACCCAGGAAACCTGGAGCAAACAGGAATAACCCTTGCCTGTCCAAATGGTTTTAACTTTTGTTTGATACATTTTTTCAGTGCTCTGGGGGTACATCTGTGGGCCAGTATTGCCAGAGCTGTAGAGTCCATCACTCTGGCTGAGATTCTGAAAACTATTGAAGCTAGTATTTGTGATAACTGTTTGAGCCTTAATGTGCTTGCAGATATTTGACAAGGCAGAGGTAAACACCTATGCAGTCCCTGTGTCCTGGGCCATCCCTCCTGACCAGTTAGGTCCCTGGGTACCCAGTGACCAGCAGCAGAACCAGCAGTGCCTCTTGGGGCAAGCTGGAAAAAAGCCTCATCTTATGCAACTAGCTAGCAAAACTCATTCAGCAGTGCTAAGATTTTCCCCAGGATGTTTTTCTTGAATGCTTTTTTTTACCTTTTGAAAGGTACACCTTTCTTCTGCCTTTCTTCTGGTAAACAATTGGGGTGGAAAAGTAAGATTTTGGCTTCAAAGACTTTCTTCTCCTTTCTTATTTCCATCCCCTGTGTCTGTCTACCAACAAGCAGAAGGAGTTCTCTTTTATAATCAGATAGTACCCCTTTGTACCAAGTGACCCAGATAGATTTTTTCCTTACTGTTTATATTCTAATGTAGTGCTTGAAAAAAAAAGCATTCCAAAATCAACACACTATTTTTTTAAATTTTTAAAATACAGAAAAAGAAAATAACATTACCAAGATATTTCAGAACAAGATTTACATTTGTCTGACAGTTTCATGTACTAAAAATTCCATCCCTTTAAAGAAAAACTTTACACCTCCTACGAGCTCAGAATATTACCAAACCTAGACTCACAGAGTGAAGCCATCCTCCTCTCACATCCCTGTCCCCAGACAACTTTGTGCTGATTATCATATGCACCTGTGTAGAGCACATCATGCAACAACAAGTACCAAGGACTGGCTGAGATGTAACAAAATTCCTGAAGACTAATCTATACCTATCTCTATCTATAATATATATCTATATATCTATTCATTTAAAGACATTCTAGCCTCCCTAGAGGCAGCCTCTGGCGTGAGACGTGCTTTTAGTGGGTAACTGAACTTGCAGTAATAACAAGAACAAAAAACCACCCAGAAGAGTAAAAACTCCATCTTAGTTTATGAATTATGAGTGTATCTTGCATCACTTGAGTGCAAAGTTGTCAGCACTCAGGGAACATGACATCAAAAATAAAAGGAA
Source organism: Phainopepla nitens (assembly GCA_013400175.1). Taxonomy (NCBI): domain Eukaryota; kingdom Metazoa; phylum Chordata; class Aves; order Passeriformes; family Bombycillidae; genus Phainopepla; species Phainopepla nitens. The sequence continues at coordinate 193,828 of VXBQ01007037.1, read as the reverse complement.
GAAGAAACTTTCTGGTCTTGCCAAACCCGCTTCTTGCAAAAGGCAGGCTAGGGAGGCCAGAAGGAGCTCTCCTAAAAAAATCCCATTATTCCCAGTCTTTATTCTCCCAGATCTGCTTATTTTTTCATCAGGAACAGATGTAGAAAGTTAATGCCAGCCCAGCAACAAGGAAATGCTCTGCCTTGTCTCCCCCTCCTCCTCTTTGGAAGCCCCATTTACACACAGTTCAGACTAATGTTGGGGGTTTTTTTTGCTAATTTTCCTCCCAAGAGTGGGTAACGATTTCTCAGAGCTAATACATCCTGACAGATGCAGTCATACCAGGGCTCCCACTCTGCATCTTTGTTGGCCATTGGGGCCACGCTTTGGAAAGCTGATCTCTTAATCATTTTATCTGATGGATGTCGCCTACTATAAATTGACAGCTGTTTGAGGTACTGATATCGACCTCCTCTGTTCTCTCTGATGCAGGAGACAGACTTTGTGTGGGGCTTAGTCAGCCAGAGACCGGGGTGTTCGTGTCAGAGTAGCTGCATGACAATTTTCTTATAGGTGTAAAACTGAATTTGAATTTTGTTGGTATGTGGGGAATTGGTAGACACCAAAGCTCTGCAGTATTGTTGCATGTCCCACCTGCTGTAGGATTTTGAACTTAATGAACCAGATTATAAGTGTTTACCATTTAATATGCTCAGTAGATGTGGAGCTATGGTAGATCAGAACAGCTACCAAGTAGTTAAAATGCAAACATTTTCCCAGAATCAAGTGTTTTCTTTCAGCGAAATTATTCATTATAGTAAAAAACGATATTAGCCTTTACATTTATGTATTAACGTTTTTAAAAACAGGTGCAAGTCATCAGCTACAAAAAGTATCTGTGGGTTCCTGCCTTATTCAATACAATGTTTAGTTTGCAAATCGACTCAAAGTTCAATGCCAAGTATATTTGCTAAGCAAAAGACAGAAAGCAGAAGAAGGGGAATGACCAGAATGTAAAGGCACAATCAAAAACCAGCAGATATTGAAACTCTGGTAGTATTCTACAGGAACTGCACCTTGCTGCTTTCATGACCCCACTGCTGCTACTTAAAAAAAATCCACTGGGAAGGAGGATGTAAAAAGACCTGTGGATATGGCAGTAGTTTTATGATGTACTAGCCTGAGTGGCTCCATGTTGTGGAATTTTACCTGGCATCAATGGACTTTTATACAAAAATTAGAGCATTATTTAGAGTAGAAAAGGGTAAGAGTTTAGATCTCATTCCAAGATAAATGATGTAGCAGGAGTTCACAGCCTAACCTGGACTGTTTGCCTCACTGTGCATTCTCTTTTTAGAGGTGCAAAAAGGGTAAAAACAGCACCTGAGGAGCCAGAAATACATAATTTATATTACTGAAGCAGATTCGCACCAGGAGGTGTATTTTCCCCTTCCAAACAGGCCTCAAGAGACTGATCTAATTAATTACTTTTGGTTGTACAAAACTGACCTTTCTGCTTCCAAGTCACCCCAGCAGAGATGACTGAGTGCAAAGGGTGAAATAGATAGAACTGCATCAAGACAACAAAGCTGGAGAACACAGAGCAAGAGATTTGGGTTGAGGGCATTTCCTAGAACTTGTAATCATGGGATGCAGGTGGTACCCAGGCTCCCTCATGAGACCTCAGAGGCATGACGCCTTAAAATAGTTGTAACAGCAGCTGATGCAGCAGCAACAGGGTGTATGGTGCTCTCACATGATAAAAATCACTCTTCAAAGCATACAAGAGCTAAACCATTCCTGCTGTAATTCTGCAGAAATTGCTGCTTTGACTAGCTAAAATTGTAGGCTGGCTGAGAAAATAACTCACCCTCAAAATAGTCAAAATCAAAAGGCTGCCTTTTGCTTCAACAACTTCACCTGTTGCCCCTTATTTTGGGGAAACAGGCTCTGAGATGGCAACAAACAATTAGTAGGTGCAGTGCAACCACACCACTCAAGCTAAAAATAGACTGGGAATCTGTCTCAAGAGGCCACAGAGAGGACAGAGACACCAGGGTTTGGGGCTGTTTGGCTAAATTCAGTTTGATGAAGGGCCTGAAGGATTTTCTGGTTGCCTTGTTTGCTGAGTGCTCCGGGTCTGTAGGGGCAAAGGGAGAGATCTCACAATAGGTTTGGGGCATGCCTGGTATAGGTACCGCTAAGGCAGGGGCATTGGACTCCATGGATGAATGAAGAATCTCATAGTCTATGTGACAAAATGTAAGGATGGACTTAATTTAGCTTTATATTATGAAAGATTAGCATGACAACACCAGGGAAGGGTGACGCAAAGTGGGACACAAAATTTGGTTTTATGGTATGGTGACAACACTAATTAACTTTGGTGTCCCTGAATACCCCATGCATTTGCATCTATTACTAGAAAATTTAAATCCTTTCCACAGCTGGTCCAAAGTATGATCTAAGTACCAATGAAACCAATTTTTTGTAGTAGAGATGTCACCATCTTCCTCTCATTATTTGGCTAAGCCCCAGTGAGCACAGTATGATCTGTGGTTCCTAGAACTCTTAATCAACTAATGAATGAGAAATTTCTTTTACACTGCCTTCTCATGCCATCAATAAAGTTTGTTATTAATAAGCCTTCTTATTGCCTTCTGGAGGAATAGGGGTCACAGTCCTTAATTCACCAATGTGTTTTACAGCAATTTCTTCTAACAAGCATCATGCAAAAGCATTGCACGGGGCAAAGGATGAGGAATGTCTGTGGTAAAGGATTAAGTGAAAAGTGCAGTGGGATTGTGCTGTTGAGTGTTTAGCTTTTGGGGTTATTCTGGCTTCTGAGAGTACAGGCAGAGCCAGGAGGCAAGTGGATAATTCAGGCATGTTCCCAGCAGAGAAGAGCACAAATATTGCTGACTGAACCAATTTCTAAAACCTGTGAATTTGGATTCAAGGGAGATTTATTTGGGTTTCTTTATGAGCTAAGCAAGGAGAAATGTGACCAGGGCAGACACATAAAAGTAATTTTGCTGAGTAAGTAAGAGGATGGCATAGCTGGCCAGAGAGCTGGTCTCTGTGATCTTTGGCTGAGCTTTGCAAAGCGTGACAGCAGCACATTACCTCCTCTGCAGAGGAGCTGCGGCAGAGGTGAAACCCTTCACTGCTGCATAACTTACACTTCTAGCTGCTTACTCACCAATTGGTATGTTATGCCAGAACAATGGATAAAGGAACTCTGAAAGCCTTGGTGGATGCACAAACACAATAAGCAGGTTTAGCAAGTGTCCTGCAGCAGCTTCACCAGGGCTAGAACAGCTATTAACAGCTGGGAAGAATGCTGTCAGCGTGTTACTTCACGCCTGTCAACAGCCCCCAGCACTGCCCAGGCTCCCAAAATCTCCCTCTCCAGCAGAAATGTATTCACAGAACAACACTGCTCAGTTAGGCATTTGCTTGACTTGGACAGTCCCACAGGAACTGCAAAACCTTTACAGCAACATTGCCCTGGGTTGTGGTGCACAGCACATGTACAGGTCCCACGCCCAGCCTTCCGAGCAACTGAAAGCAGAGGAGGGAGGGATGGAAGTGCAGAGAGAGGAGACACCTGCCCTGCCTTCTCACAGGAGCTCTTCAGGGGAGCAGGCAGAGCTGGTAGAATTAATGTATTCTGATTTTTGTATTTTGCAATTTGTGTTTCAACTTAATTTCTGTCCAGTGGGAATTATAAATAGAAATCAACAGAAAATAACATATTTGACAGCAACTCAATTTTGTTAATTAGAATTTTCTCTTTAAAGTTGAAATAAATCTGAAATGCAGAAGGCACACAAGTGTCCCCCCTGTTGTCTCCCCAGACATGTGTGCACATGTATCCTGCCTGAGTCTGACACCTGTGAAGTTTTGGACTGATTGCATGCAATTCAAATGCAGTTTATTAAAATATTTAGTATATAAAGTAACTGTAAAACTCTCACTTTGGAATGAGTTAATGGTACCTCCTTCATTGTGTGTGTTGTGTGTATGTGCATTGCTAGTACCTCTCTAAAAAAAGGAATTTTCTCTTATTACTGGTTTTCATCTGAATAAATTTCAAATCCATAAAATAAAATAGCAACAACATTAATATTATTATTCATTAAAAGAATAGTAATAACAATATCATCATCAACAACAATAATAACAACAAAAACAATAATAACAGTAACCACCCTCCATTATTTTTTCACACTAAAATACGTGTGCAAAATTGAACAAACAAGTTAGTATGTGTGTCATTCAAATAGATGTTAATGGTGACCATTCATAGCAAAGGTTTTAAAGAGGTGCTGTGGATCTTTGTAATCATTCCTTCTTGTGCATTTTAAAAGCTCAAATTTATTGAAAAAGCAAAAGCTGTCTTGCTTTTTTCCCCCTGTGACCTCAGAGCAGTGGTGAAGCTGGATCTGTTCTCCTCTGCTTTTGGAGGTGCTGATTAGCTGGGAACCTTGGCTGGCACAGGGGATAATGAAAGCTGTGGGTAACAAACGTATACAAGGGCACCATAAAATGTTAATTTACCACTGCATTAAAGCAGGTATTTGACAAAATAAACAAATGAACAGAACCTGGACAAGTTTACAGTCTCTGCCCCAGGAATTTACAGGCTGTCAGGAAGCTCCTCTACTACATCATTGTTTAGTCTTGAGGCTTCTCTGAAGCTGTAATTTCTTCAAATTTCCAGACACCTGAATTTTTGAGGTTAGACAAGAGGTAAATGTCTCATGCAGAAAACAAATACACTCTTGAGGAAGAAAATATTCAAAGCCATGGAAGTAAAGGCCGTTGCTGAACAATAGTAAGAGCAAAAGGAAATTGAGAAAAGCAATTCTTCTTCTCTCTTCTGGAGGTCACAGTCCATGAGTTGTGAGTCTCACTGAACTTCAATCTTAAGTTAAACTGTGTATGGGAGTAGGCAGTGGACTCTGCAATGGGGAGGAAAGTTGTGGCTCAGGACCAGGCTTCCTAGAGCCAGGCTGGAGAGGGTCCTCCTGGAGTGTTCATGGTGGTGCTCTCCAGGCACATATTTATTCTCCAACCAAAGGCTTGAGATCAGCACATCAGGCCTCCTGGTTGCTGGAAAGACCAGAGTTACTGTCCCTGGGGCACGAGGAGGCAGCTCTGACCCAGCCGTGTCCCACCCGTGGGACAAACCGGGACAAAATGCTGGTCATGTGGATTGACCAGGGCCTGGAGTGGGACATCATGGAGCAGGGATAGGCCTTGGAAAAGACAAAAATCTTTTTAGGTTAAGAGAATGGAGGAGGAGAGGAAATGCAGCAATGGCAGCAAAAATTATGCTTTTTGGTCATAAATTGAAAATATAAGCCAACAGCGGCGTTTTAGGTATGACGTAATGCTTAAGGACAAGGTGTTAAATATCCCTGATGTCCTAATTAACTTCTTGCCCAAAAACATCTCAGGGAAGAGTTTAGAATAATTCCAAAGTGATTTTATTCTTTCCTGGTCACATTCCCCACTGCCCACTAGTTCCCCTGTTTCTACTGAAGACACGGAGAGACGCGGAACAAATCCCGGGACCACGATTTCACACCAAGCTGTACAGTAGCTGGAGCTGCAGTGTGGAAGGAAAGGCTGGCTGAAAATCCTGCTGCATGCCAGTGGCTTGGCTCACATCACACCAGGATTATTGTCTCTGCACGCAGTGAAAAGGACTGTTGAAAATTTGAAGCGTGGTGTCGTGCCAAAAATCTGTGCTTGTTTTTTTTTTTTTCTTCTTGTTTGTCGTGAAAAATGTGGCACAACTCTTTCATTCCTACAATTATTTTCTATGGGAAAGTCGTTATCTGCAGTAAATAAACCCCAGGCTTTTGATTTTACTTCACTGCATTTTTTTTTGGTTTTTTAAATTCTTTGAGTTTTACAACTTTGCTACTTCATTTCTGTTTTTCTACAAGAAAAACCCAGGATACAGCTGGTAGTGGAAATGCAGTGGACTTTTTTTTAGAAGACAGATGTACTGATGATTACTGTAAAAATACATACATGTTCCCATCTTTCTGAATTCTCTATAATTATTTGAATGGGTTTTGCATTTACTCTCTCTGATTTTCATGTCTACAGGTTCATAGTTTGTAAGAATCCTTTTCCTGTTTTGTATCTGTTGGATGTTATTTCCTAGATTCTTTAGGAATGTAAGGAAAAGATGAAAAATTCTCCATATTCTAGAACCCAACAGACCAGCATATTTGCCTTGATTCCATGCTTCCAAAAATAAGATCTTTGTGTTTTCTGTGACTGGGTAACAGATTGGACCAATATTCTTCTATGAGGACTGGGCTCGTATTCATTTATTTTTCCAAATCTTCCTATGCCACATGTAAACAAGTATAAATAATGTCAGTAGAGAGTAAAGAGTGTTACTTGCAACTAAGATAGAAACCTTAACCCCTATTGATAGATAAAATATGTAGAGAAGACACTATCTTCCTATAGGTCCTTGCCCTGGTTTCCGAGACTCGTGTCTTTCTGTAGTTGGAGTGTATATTAGTTCTTGTAACCATGAAAGACAGACATACAAATGAAGTCTCAACTATGCAGAGGTTATTTCTTTCAGGATTATGTTGTGTAGCAGCAGATCTTCATGGATGGTAGGTTTATGTCAGGCAGAAAATACAGGAGGAAAGGCACTGGACAGAGCAAAGTATGGACTGGGACCAGCCTTCAATTTTCAGTGTGAGTTTATTTATGAACACTTCCAACTTTCTGCTGAAAACAAGAGCTTCCTGAACAGCAATTTTGCAGCTTTTCAAGGAAAAGAAATCACACTTACCATAGAGGCTGGATTTTTAAGAATATTTAACATTGCTTTTAGGACAAGTGAGACTTCAGCTACAAAAGCCCATCTACCATACAAAAAATACTTCATATTCCTGCAATTTATTTATGCTAATGTATCCAGAAACTGGATGTGGTTATGATAAGGTGGAATCCCTTTAAAAAATAAAAGGATCCTGTTCCGTGGCATCGCTCTTGCTAATGATTTCCAAATTAGATTTGCATAACAATCTTTCTTTTCAGACTGCTGGTCCAACAAATCACACTGTGACGCTTCTGGTTAAGCTTTGTTCTGCAAGTATTCTGTAACAGTAATTTAGTTGTCAGTTTTGGGGCTGTGGGAGCATAATTAGGTTTGTGCAGCTAAAGACACGTCCACATGTCTCTGTGGGAAATTAGATGAGGGGAACTGCTGGGTTGGGCTGAACTTGCCAGAAGTCAGACCAGAAATTCTGGAGCAAGCTTGAATAGCTCTATAGACATACAGTATATTGAAAATAGGTTTTCCTGGAGTTACATCTGTGGTATCATTTAATGGTGATGAAATGCATTCATGGGCCATGAAGAATAAACATTTTCATTACTACTGAGCCCTTTGAGAAAAGTCCTGTCTGGATCAGGGGAGCTGCACTAGTGCTGCTTCAATCAGACAAGGCTTGATGAGCAAGAACACTTTGCTGACACTCTGAAGAGCCACTGTCTATCGGCATCTTAGAGGTAAATTGACCTGAGGCCAACCAATTATGTCTGCTGATACGTCATGTAAGTAGGTGAACATCCCCATGACCTCAACTTTTTGTACTTCCTTCATGTGTTTTTCCTGGAGCATCACATCTCTGGAGGAGGAGAGACACCTGCCTGTGTTTGGCGCGGTGGGACCCTGTCTCGCACTGCAGCATCTGCATGCTCTGAAGGCACAAAACCAAGGCCAGGAGGTTTGGTGGTCAGTATGTACTAAAATCAGAAGCCTCACTCGAGTGGGATCTCACAAAAGCAGAACTGCTGCCCAGGTTCTGAGGCAAGAAAAGGCAGCTCTTGGGATATGGATGGGCATGATGTCTGGCAGGGAATGGTCAGCAGTGCTTGCATGAGGACACAGGCAGCACAGCTCTCACCCTGACCTGCTAGGGGCTGTTCGTCCTCTTGTACAGTGAAAATGAGAGCAGCCTGATCCATGCAAGTGGGAGAACCTCTTACAACATCTGACTCACCCCGAGCAGTCTGGGATGCCACTCTTTTCTCCACGTAACAAGAGCCATCTCCGTGGGGTGTGTGTGCATGTGCGTGTCCGTGTCAGGGATTGCACGGGGCTGGGCACACAGAGCTGCCTGGGGGGAGCAAGGAAACACTTCCACAGGGTATCTCTGTTTCTAGGTCATCATCAGACCATGAATGTCTAAATGAGCACAACAAAGTAAAGACAGCAAACCAAATTTGAGTCCTCTCCTCTTCTGCATCCTTAAAAGAGCTTGTTTATCTCTCTAGCTCATAATTCCTAGAAACAAGTCCCTGAATGTTAGATGTAGCTACCTAGGCAACAGGGCGTGATGCAGATTCTTGACACAACTCAAGCCTTGCCTTTCCCAGTTTTTTTAAATGTGTTGGCCAAGTTCTATATTCAGAAGTGAGACAATAAATTTTACAGATATTAGTACAGACTGTCTATAGCAAAGGAAAGGGGAAGGATCTGACACAAGGGTTCTTGCTTTCTGAATTAGCACATAGCTTCGTGGGAAACCTCACCCCAGAATTAGGCTGGCTTACACTTTCTGGACAAGGCCACCAGTTTTTCTGTCTCATCTGTTAGGTGGCTAAAGACATGAACATTATTTCCATATTGGAAAAGGTTTCAGCTGCCAGATAAAACACTCCATGGTTATTCATCACATTTTAGTAAAAGGCTGACCAGATGCAGTCCTGCTATCAGCTCAAGAGAGCTATTAGAGTGAATTTCTGCCTGCTGTACCTCAGCTGTACCTAATGGCCCAGCCATGGCAGAACCTAGCCTGCTGTGTCCTTGTGGCAGGAAAACCACCTGCCACTCGGCAGTGTTGGCTGAGCAGATGAGATGTCTCACTCCCAGCAGTGCAAAATGTAAGGGGAATAATGAATTGCTTCCCAAGAAAAGCAGTAGCTGGCCACTGAACAGCTACTCAGCCTGAGTGATCTGGTTTTCATTTGGTTTTAGTCCTCTGGGTTTGCTCCTGTTGGGTTAAGTGAGGCATCCCCAGCTAAACACACAACAGGTTAATTTTTCTGCTTCTGGGCACCATCAGCCTCAGCAATCCCAACTTGCAGTCAAACCCAGTTAATTTTTCTGTTGATTATCACTTTGCCGGACAAACAATCAATATTAGAGCTGTGCAGCCTTTGTATAACCTCTATAAACCCAGTTTTTAATTGGTGAACAGGTTTTGCATGGATTTCTCATGACTGTGACCTTACAAAAGTGTTCTGCATTCCTCCTTCTTGCATTTATACATGAACTCAGTTAATTAATTTGTGGGAGCTTACATCCAAAAGTAGCAGAAAACGTGTTTCTGGTGAAGTGTTCTCCACTGTGTGACTCAGAGCGAGTGATGAGAGGATTCCCTGGAAACAGCACTCCCTCAAGTGCTAATTACCATCTGCACTAACTTCAGCATCAGCCTTTCAGCTGAAACAAACAGTATTTGAGCCCCCCCATCTGCTGGGGGGCTGGGGGCTGTGAGGGTGTCTGGGCAAATGAGCTGAGAGCCAGGGTGCAGTTATTATAGGTAGCAAATGGAAAACACTCCAGACAGCACGCAGTGCCATGTGAAAGGACTAAAATACAACTTTTCTACTTTGTGCAGAGGACAATAGGGTTGCTTGTCAGAGCTGAGGTCTCTTGAAGGGGGATTTCAAAGTTTAATTGCACCTACATAATGAATATGATGATGAAAGTGCTTCTTACAGAGCATGTAATCTTTTGCTTTTTCACATGAAGGCAGATGTTAAAGAAGTGCAGAGACCTGTTAAGCACCTGACTCCCACTCACAGCAGCGGTGTAGGGGCAAAATGGGGGATTTAAGGCTACTGCCAGAAGCCTGAATAAACAATAAAGCAAAATAAGAAAAAAAAGAAAAAAAAGGAAAAAAAAAGAGTGTAATTGGACTAAGCACCACTCACTAAGGGGTGCAGGAAGGGAGGTAACTCTGTGCATCACAGGTGTACAAACACATTTGGCTGTTTGGTGAAACCAGGAAAGGATTTTGGATGCCCAAAAGGAACTGTTTGACCTAACAACGGATCCCATCTAGGAAAAAACTTAGTCTGGACCCCACAGCAGCTCCCATGGGAAGTGGGGCAGGAAGGCAGCAGTGAGAAACTTCTTTCCCTGGTGAGCAGCAGCGCCTGCTCCATGAGGAGGCGCTGAACAGCACCACCAAAAGCATAAGGAGAAGCGTTGGTGCAGGCAAGGAGCAGGCTGTCCTGCAGGTTGTGGAGGGAGGAGGAGCAGGGATGGATGCTCTGAACCCTGCCTGGGGTTAGGGGAGGCTTGCAAGGAAAAAGAGGGCTGCAAAGACCAAAAGCTGAGAAATGCAGGTGTGCACAGACACTCCCATACTGGAAACCAGTTTGACCCTTTTTTTTTTTTCTTTGACAGGAAGGTACCAAGTGAGAGCAAAACCAAACTGAGCAGTAATAAGAAAATCAGTCAAAAATCAGTCAAAACATGAGCTTGGAAGGTGCCTCTTCCCTGAATGAGCTTGCTGGCTGCAGGCAATGTTGGGGTCTAGCAGCAATGCTGGGCTGCAAGCAGGGGAGAAGTGTTAACTGGGCAGTCTTTACTGCTGACAATTAGCATAACAAGCAGCAGGCCTGACACATCTGCCATCTGGCCACTGCTGAGTCGTGTGTAAAAAACGCAAGCCATGAGGAAATTAATTTGCTAGTAGTAAATCATCTTGCATTAAATAGCAAACTACATTCTGCAGCATCACATACCAATGACAAAATACACCATGGCCTCCTTCATTGCCTACCAAGACACACAAAAGCAACTACTCTTTCACATCACCTATCTCTTTGGTCTTTATTATCTCCAAGCTGCATTAACCATCTTAGGTTATGCATTAACCATCTTTGTACGATGTAGTCGCACAATTCCCCTCCTCCCCTGCACACACCCCTGAGCCTTGTCCTAGGAGGTTGCTAGTTCAAAGCAGTTTTTTTAGGGAAAAAAGTTTTGGCCTCTCAGACAAAGTTATTCCAGTCTGGGACCTGTTTCCCAGGGAAGGGGAAAGCTGGGAGAACTGTAGCCTAATTCGGCTGCTCTGCCTTTTGCAGCCAAAGACTTGGTGGCACAGTGCTGGCAGCTTGGGATAGCTGTCCTAATCCACAGGTCACTCAACTGGTGGCAGTAACTCAGGAGAAGGCAAATGGGAATCCTTAATCTGGGATTATCTGGGGTATTTGACAGGATGATCCTGAGGCATATGAAATTCCTCAATACATTTTTTCTTTGTGGAACAATAGAGATTGCTCTTCCTACGCAACACATTGCATTTCTCTGATAAACAACTTCATATTCCGGCAACAGTCACTTAAAGGTTTCACCCAGACCTAAAGGCTGCTTGTAGGGGAATATACAACTGCTGAGCAACAGGCCTAAGCAAATTTTGGAAGAGCAGCCACAGAATTGTGTGCTGCTGAATGAAGTTCTCAGGTGCTTTCAGAAAATCCCAAATGCTTTTAGTCCTCTAGTTCAGTGCTGATGCAGCCAAGGAGCCAACTACCCAGAACTAAAGACTACATTTTATTTTATTTTATTTTATTTTATTTTATTTTATTTTATTTTATTTTATTTTATTTTATTTCAATTTTAATTTTTTAAATTTTTTATTTTATTTTGCAAATGAAACTAATTTATTTCCTCGTGTATGAGTCCATTTTCCTTGCAAAAAGCAGTTAAGAGTAACCAAGAGGCAAAGAGAAAAACAGCCCTTGCCTATAAATTAGTTTTTACTGGCTCCTTTGCTCCCCAGGGGCCATAGACTTGATTGTGGGTTAGGAAGCAACACAGCAATTTGGGATTATGCATGGATAAAACAGAGCTATGCTCATGAGTTTATATGTCATCATACATTACAATCTTGTGGATATGAATTTGGACTGGGATTGTGGAGGCAAAGTTCAGCAGATCTGGCAAACAATTTACAGTGTAAAATGATCATCTTTATTGAAGAACGTCCACATCTAGACAGGGGAATTAGGGCAAATAAACCCTGGTGATTTATAGGTTACCACAGCAGTCAGTGCTGAAGGAGGCAGCAGACTGGGCTTTATCTCCTTCCCAACACACTGGGGTATCTGCTAAGCTGATAGAGTATTTTTGGTGTGCTCCTACTGCTTTCTGTCTAACAGATCCCTCCCGGGTGTAACTCACTGGCCAGCTAACAATGCTGTGTGCCCAGCTGGGGCTATTTTGGATGTCAGGGAAACACTCTGGGACAGCAGCTGAAGCACATCTGCAGGGAAGGGCTGCCACCACACCCAGCTGCACCACTGGGCTCTCCAGATGTTGCCACGTCCTGATGAAGTAGCCCCAAGCACTGCATCAGAGCACAAACTTGCTGCTTTCAGTGTGAGCTCTTGCTTTGCAACTCCAGGCTCTTTCAGGTTAGCAAGTGGTTGCAATTACCAACAACTGTAAGGAAAGACATCTTAAAAGTGTAATTGGGAAACCAGACTTTGTGTTCATCTGCAACAGAACAACATGTGACTGTGTATGATAAAGCCATTCAAAGGCGCCTGTTCCAGCATTTTGCTCCTTCTAAGGCCAGAGAAACACAGTGGTTAAGAAAAGATTCCATTATTGCAGATAGTTTAGGTTCCTGAGAACCCCATACCACCTTCTAAGTTTTTACCAGGCACCTCATCAGGCCCTGATGTCTTCTGCTTATGGTCATTTTCACTGCTGTTAAGCAGATACAGGGGCAGGTGTTTTACAGATGGGGAACTTCATTCTCAGACTGTGAAACTGCTAAAGATACAGAGAAATAAGAAAGGAAGAAAGAAGAAACTCCTTGGGCCACTGAAAGCAGATGCTGCTCGGTACCAAGTTCAAAGTGCTGTGGAAGTTCTCTCTTGAAGTGGTGGAGGACACAAAGACTACTTGCTGCACCACAGGGACACACTTTCCTTCCTACTGAAAAAAAAATGCTGTTTGGGCTCCATGGAACAGGACATCTACAACCAAAATAAGCCACAAACATGACACTCCATAAATTCCTTTTAAAAATCTTTTTAATGAAGAAATAATTCCATTCCAAAATATAGACACACAATTAAATAGTTTAATCACTTCAAAATATAACATGTCCCCAGTAGGTTCCAACACACACACACAAAACAATACTTAACAGCAATACAAAAACCCCATACAATAGCAGTTCTGTTACAATACCAATGAATACCGTGACATCTTTAGTGTCTCTGTATCTGTCTCAAGTGGTGTCAAGTACAGTAGTTTTAAAAATGCGTTGCAGTTAGTAGCCTCAGGATGTAACTCTTTGTACTTTTTCTTTCTTTTTTTTTTTTTTTTTTTTTTGGTTCAAAGGTAAAAATGCCCTTTATTCTTCAGGACACCGTGGAGTGCTCGTTGTTCACAGCTCCGACTGCTGAATTGAACCAATGTGATTACAGCAACCCACTGAGGTTGCAATATTTACAAGGTCTATCTACAGTAATTGCCAAGAACCAATAAGGATGGGAGAAGATGACGACTGAAAATAAAGGCGGACACACTTATGATAAATTATGATGCAACAATTTGGCTCATGCATATAAGAAAATACATATTATATCACAACAAAGGCCACACACCTTTTTATGCAGTTTAGTTAACATGACTACTTACAGACAACCCATTCTCCACCTTCGCTTTGGACATTCAAGGACCCCATACATCTTCACATCCCTGTCTCCTGATTCCAAACCACTGGTTTTCCTCCAGCGACACGAAAACCACCCGGAGTTCTGACGGCTGTGGCGGGCCATCGGGAGTTAAGAAAAGGGCCATACCAGGGACCTCTTCTGTAACTGTGTTCGTTTTAATGACCACAAACCACAACCAAAATAATATTCAACAAACACACAAAGACCAGCTGGGTGAAAATGCAGCCAGCTTAACAGTTGGAAAAATGCTTAAAATAGACATTTGCAGAGCTAAGTAAGAGGTGCTTCATCTCAGAGCTCCAGGGCATAAGGGACCCAGAACTCCAGCTCTAAGGGATCATCTTGTTGACACCAGCCTAAAAGAAAGGTGTTTGATCAGTCAACTTCAGTTCTTACTCCTAGTTTGGAAGCTCTTGCAATGGATTTAGTCTAGTGCATCTATTTTAAGCATGGTGACAATGAGCACGCAGACATTAAGATGATGAGAGGGATCTATTACTTTGGGTACAGTTAAACATGACATGGGTTGAATTAACAGGCCATTGCACGTAGCTGTGTTCTAGCTTGTTTTCTCCCTGTTCAGGAAATGCTTGCCTGGAATCCTGAGCTGACAGCAATGTCTACAGGTTCACTGGAGTAGCTTAAAACGTGGAGTCCTAGGCACTAGTGGAGGCTAACTCATTCCTGAGAGGAGGTTGGAGGAGGGGACAGTGGAGGATATGGTGCCTGCCTTGCCAGGACGGCACATACCCCAAAAGCAAAGACCAGTGACTGCAAAAATGAAAAGTTTACATGAAGATATCTGGATCCCTTAGTATGCATCTGGATGTCTGAGAGCAAGCCCAGGTGCGCAAGGATATGCAGACAAGAGATCTGCATACACAATAAAATGACATGAAAGTGAAAAATGGCAGCAGCTCTTTCATACAGATACTCATTCCCTAACACATAGTGCCCAGGGAAACAGCCACGAGCCTGGAGAATGCATGCAAACAAGTGGACTTACTGGGTCGAGCTACATAGCAATCTCACGGAAATACGGCAGCACACATCCACGTCACCATGAAAGCAAGGACAGACAAGCCACGTTAACCTGCTTTAGATGGGTATCTCATCACTTGCTGTAGGCAAACTGTGCTGGTGTGAAATATCTGTATGAAACACCGCTGTTTTTAGGGCTGTTAGGAACTGGAAGGCCAATACTGTATTAGGGCAGTAGAGTTACCTCGGCACAGAGGCGGCCCCGAGCTAACACTGCACAGCTCAGGAGGGCGGGGCAGCCAGCATGGAACACCTGGAACACCTCCTGGTGTCCCTGCCCCGCTGCTGCTCCAGCTGTCCCTGGCCCGGCTCTGGCTCCTCTGCAGGGCAGCGCCATGTGCCACAGAGCTGTCACCTTTGCTTCAGAGCAGGGTGCTCTGGGGAGCACGCCAATGCTAGTTTGTGTCGATGCCTGCTCAGGAGTATCTGCAGGTCTGTAGTCACAGCAGAGCAAACGCTTTTTAGCCAGCAGCCTCACTGCCTAACCCTGCCCAATGGCCAGGTCAGTCCCCTTTCTCCTGAAATGCCTTGATACTGGAAAAATACTAAACCGGACGAAACTCCAATTCCGTAACTGTATGCCTGTCCTTTCGAAAAAATCCACTGCTCTTCTTGTGCTTTTCACTGATCGCTATTTCTCCATCCAGCTCTGAAAGAGTCTCACCACACATTTCCAAGAGGGCATGCAGAACATCTGGTGGCTGGCTAAGGCAGTACACATTCGGAAATCAAAAGGAAACAGTTGCAAGCGCACTTTAAGCCTGTACATTTAAAGCTGAAGGCCTCGAAAATAACATAATGGAAGGGGGTAGGGAGGAAGAGGAGGGGCAGAGAGATGGAAAGAGCTGGTTTGTTGAACACATGCTTACTAAAGCTAAAACATCAATGAAACAATACCATGGAGGATTATACGTAACATCAGTCAGTTCAGGGATCTTATGGCACCTGTGGTTTATAAACAGCTTTAGCAACGAGTATTTCAAAACATAGTTCACAGTTTTAAGAAGATCTGTGCTGATTTAAAAACTAGATTCTATATCATTTGAATGTCACCTTTTGTATATGATATCTATTTGGAAAAAAAATATTTACACTAACTTCTATGGCTGATTTGTTAGATTATTTTGAAAGAAACATTCCTAAGTTACACATTAGCCCTAAATTAGAGACGTTTATTAATATTATTAATTATATTATTATGATTTTAATACATTTTGTATAAGCCTTAATTTAAAGACTTGCAAACAAATTGCAAATATAGTCTGGTACTTTGTTTTTTGGGCTACTAGATATATACACTCAGGAGTATAATCATTCAGTGTTAAATGCATAATTGTCACTTTTTATTTCTTCCGTGGGAAAAAAAAAATGTACAGTGTATAGTAAACCGATCTACTAAAATCTCAAAGTATCAGAAATCAAACCTCTAACTATAAACAGTATTGTCATTGTAAACTGAACAGGTTCAATATCATGTGCAAAGGGTTTAGGTGAGTTATTAACAGCGCCGCCGTGAGTGACAGCAGCACGCGCGTCAGTCTGTTTGCTTCGCCAGTAATGAGCCATGTTACAGAAGATGTAGCTAATATAAGTCAGCTTTCAACAAAAGTCTTGTTGTCAAAAAACACACATCTACAAACTACAACTCTTAGAACAAAAGTACTGTGCTACAGTCCTCGGAACTTAGTTATGTGATTTTTTTGTCAAGAGACGCTGCACCTCTTGGTTCCACTCGTCTGTGAAGTTGGCAGCTGAGTTTTCTTCATCGTCTGTCCGAAAGCAGCTCTCCTCATCATCAGTTCTCACGTAGCTTTCGTTGTCTGTCTGACTGCAGCTTCCCTGTTGAGAAATGTTTATGGAAGGTGTTTAAAGAGTGCTGGTTTAACATGCTGCACCCACACAGGCAGAGCAAGTAAAGCCTCCGATTGCTGTTTTACTGAGAGAAAAGGGGAGCTGGCCAAATCCTCTGGTCATCCCTCAAGGAGTTAAAAAAGGAAAAAAGCCATTTTATCTAGGTGAACCATAGGTACTTGAGCTGTAAATAGAAACAGGGAATGTGGGAAGTTGGAAACCTTCCTTGCCATGGGCAAGAAGACTGTTGCCTGCTCTGCTGTGGGGCCTTGGGGTAACTCAGTCTGCACTGACACAGACTTGCAGTATTCCCATTTTTCCTTCCACTCTCCCCTTCCAGGTCGCCCAATAAATACTGTTGAAAGTGAAACCATGGTTTATCCCCACTGTGCAGTGTTCAGCCACTTGATTTACAGTCACTTACCATCATGAGTCTCCCCTCACATGTAAATGTCTTGTATGTTTTACTGTGTCTAAGAAAAGCTCTATAGCTCATGAACAGCCTAGTCCACTGGTGCACCAGTTTCTGCTGGTGCTCCTCTGTATCCTGAAGCATCAGTGAGTACATTAAATTCCTACAGAAGAGGCACTGAAGTTTTAGCTGGTAATGGAAAATGCTTGATAGGTTACTGCTGTTCCTTCTCAGAACTATGTCAGGATCTACAGTCAGGTAATACTGCACACTTCTTCTTTTGGCACATTTATTGTAAAGGCACTATTTACACATTTGACCCTTCCTAAGTTAAGGAACTCATCCCTTTTTCTTTTGAATTACCTCAGAGAGAAAACCAATCTGCATTGCATGAGATATGATAATCACAGCATAATATACCACACCCCACACATGAATTCTTTTCTACTTATTTCAGGCATAAAGCTGGTCTAAGAGATGAGAGATGAAATGCAAATTACTCTGGCAAAAATAGTTAAATTAAATCTGATGAATGAAGAAAGGTCAGGTAGTTTAGTTTGCTGCTTCTCCTTCCTGAGACCATTTGATTGTATTAATTATTCAAGCACAAACACTTCCACCCCACTCCTTAATATCTAAGCATGCCAAATGGTATGATGAACTTAATTTAGTGTCTCCTTGTGTCAGATGGTTATAAAAGACAAGCATTAACATTTTGTTGATAAATGCAAAGGAAACCTGTACTGCAAGTCTAATCAGAGTTTCATAAAAAATTTCTGAGGTACTTCTGAAATGGTATCTTTTAAAAATCAGACACGCACCTGTACCTCTTAAGTCTGCAAACTAATTTGGTAATCTTAGCAAAGTAACATTTTGCTCTTCACAATTCAGACAAAAAAATGCAAATCAAAGGCAGGGAAGAGGTCAGTTCTCAGCTGCCTGAGACTGACTTTCACTGAATCAGCTTCAGGGTTATGAAAATAACAGAATCATTTAAACTGGAAAAGATTATTCAGTCCAGCCATTAACCCAGCAGTGCCAAGTCTCACCACTAAAGCATGTCCCCAAGTGCCACATCCACATGCCTTTCAAACATCACCAGGGATGGTGTCTCAACCACTTCCTTCGGCGGCCCGTTCCAATGCTTGGCAACCCTTCTGGTGACAAAATTTTTCCTAATATACAAAATTATAGGAACATCTAATATTTCCTGACGGTACCATTATAAACCACAAGAGTAAAATAAGAGTGGCTTGTGAAACATGAGATGCATTAACACGCATTGACAGTAATGTTAAGTATTTGGGTTTGCTTCATGTTCTCTGGGTAAATTACTTCTCTTTGGTGGACTGTGGGAAGGGTTATTCTAAATTCTCTCCAGGCTTCTCCCTGTTCCACAGTCAGCACTGGGACAGAGATATTTTCCTACAAGAAATAATAGTACTTATAAACCTCAGAGCTTTAAATTCATTGCAAGGTTCATTTGGAAGTGCCAAAATTAATTCCAAGTTAAGACTCGTATGATTTGTCATGATATAAAACTGTTTCTTGACCTCTTCTGTTACTTAATCCACAGGTTCTTTTTTCTGGTACTTGTCATTCAGTGATTTTTCAAAAAACATCCCTGTCACTTGTGTAATTTTAGAAATGAATTCACAAATTTAAGCTCCTTCTTCCCTGTTAACTTGGTCACAGTTTTTTTACAGTTTTTTTTACGCCTACATCCTAAGAAGAGGAGGACTTAGGGAGAAAAATAAACCAAAAAGAAAAGAAAACCAAAACACAGCTGAGTGAATGTAGCAGACATTTTTGAAAAGTACTGTGCTGTTATCCTCCTGTTATTTTCAAATGGAATGGTCCAGATAATGCTGGATTTTATGCATTTGTTCAAGAAAAAAACCAAAAAAGAGTGGACTAGGCTGACCACACTCTCCCTCCCTTGGTCCATGGGTTTTATCATCTAAGATCTGATGTATTACTAATCTCTGCTGGGTAACATGAAAAAGGTTTGAAAAAAATGGCAAGAGATGAGAAAAATATGGAAGCATTACTCAACATGAATTCGGTCCTCGCAAAACAGTCAACTTAAATACACAGTATTTTAAAAGAATGCATTCATATAAAAAATTTGAGAGGATCTGGGGTTTTTGCTTTTGAAAAAAAATCCACCTGTTTCAATATAAATCATTCAGTCACTTTTGCAATGGAAAATGTCTCCCACAGACACCTAAAGCCTCAGGTCCCACAACAGTTCATGTTAAAAGGTTTTGAGAGACTGAGAAGGTTCGGAGTGGGAATGGAACTGAATTTTTTACTGAAATTATTACGTTTTTGTCAAGATAGGGAAAATCACAGCAAAAATCTGAGAACAAAACCTGCAATAAAACCTCCTCTCTGTGCGCCCTCTCAGCGGATGCCTTAGGTCTGATTTCTATTAGCCTTTCATACCTTTTCTCCTGTTATAATAATGCATTTAAATGAATTAGGCATGACCAATTCAAATGTGTGCCAGAACTAAGAAAGCATTGCTTTAGAAAAATCTAGGAAATTGTAGGTCTTGTGAGGACACGTCCACTGCACGAGTCAACAGCAACTAATTGAAAATGACAGCTTCTCAACCAGTTTCTTAAATGTAGGCTTTCTGCTCCCATTTGCCACCCTTGGCAAAAAAACAAATGGTATCAAGGGGACAAAGGCAAAATAACATCAAAGTTGCAGTTTTATTTAATGTCAAGATCTGCCTAGTACCTGCTGAAAACAAGCTCAAATTCACTCTTTTTTCCCTAAACATAAAACAAGTATATTTAACATTAAAAAGTACATGAAAACATTATTAAAGTATGTTTTATGTATTACTGGAATCACTTGCTCTCTTGGGAATTGGTTATACTGGATGCTATTTAAAATCCATTCTAGAAAATTGTACATAGCACTTTTAAAGATGCAAATGCAAAGAGATTGCAAAAAACATCAATCAAATAACATCAACTTCAGATGAATGAGGAAATGAACAAAACTGTGGCTGGCCATCCGCAGCAAAATCACTCATAACGAGCTACAAAAAACTGATCTAATTTCTCCCATCTTTGTTTGTTTTTTTTTTTTTATTTTAATAAGCACAAATGTAATACTGGTGTGAGATAAGAAAGTCTGTTGGCTTTCTACTTCTTATGGCCATATTGACTGTACTTGTACCATTATTGACTGAATAAGGGCTTAGAAATAGAACTCTTCATGCAGCTTCTAAGCTCAAGCAAGAACGCAATGAAAACTGCAAAAGCACTTTACATACCATGGCTAGTATAAACTATTCTGAAGTTATTTTTTCAGTGCTGTGAAATGTAAGTACCAAATAAAATACACAAGATATGACAGACTTTCATATTCACAACAGAGTGAATCTTGAGAAGATTCACTTACCATGTGAAGATGTACTTATCATAATACATTTTGTTCTTGTGGATATAAGGGAAGTGCCAAGTCCCCCAGTTTTGGATGCCAATTTTTGTAGGGCTGGGCTTTTATAGCTTCTGGGAATGTTACAGTCTTGGGTACTGGCCAAAGGGCTCCCCTGGGAGCTAAGAAGAATTTCACTATGAACATCTTTCTTTTCGTCAAGGTTTCAAAAATCATCCAGGAGATGAGACAGTACCTCAGTCTCAGATATCTGCTAATTTGAGACAGGATATGTATTTTCAAGAAAGCCAGGCTTTTAGTGCAGTATGTTTCCCCCCATCACTATGTTAACATTGCTTCCCAACAAAAAAGGAAACCTTAAATAAAATTGCCTGAATTTTGTAATCCTAATTAAAAAGGTTTGGTTTTTTTTTTTTTTACTTATTATTGTAAACTGTAATTATATTCAGTTATATAATATATAAAATTTCCACTATATACACAGTTATACACACATAATGTTATTGAAAGATCTACTTTCCTTTTCACATGACCTGATCTAAAACTGACAACTGCACTAAAACAGAGTAAGAAAACTTACTTTTCCGGCTGTCAATGTTTAGGCAACTCTGCATGGCTCATGTTTTTAACAAGACTACTGAGAAAATGAATGTAACCTGAGGAGTGATGTTAGGAGAATTTTTATGAGCAGTTATTTGGTGTTTATAGTACTCTGAGAATTGCAGTTTATTTGCTTTTCACATCCAGTTATTCTGCTTCAGCTGTGAGAGACACTGAGACAGATGCTTTGGAAATACCCACTAGCAGCTGCTTTCACCAGGTAGACATTTTAACAGTCACATTTTACTGTCATCAGAAGACACAAACCCCTTGAATTGGGGTCAAGTTTTACCATCAAAACTGCTATATAAATAAGGAGGTCTAGCATAAAACATGACACACAAAATCTAACAATATGAGTTCCTGTTAGAGTTGGCACAGGCTAGTTCACTGGTTTTGCTTATCTGAACACGGCCCTGCTCCCAAGCTCCAGTGTCCATTTGACTGTTGGCCTCTGCTTGCTTTTAGTTCTGTTTTTGAGGAAGAGGCTCAGTCTGCAGACCAGAATCAGATCCCTGTTCTGATTTCTCCTCCCTTTCCATCCCCATCAGCCCATAGTTCAATGGCTCAGCAGGATGGACAGCACTACCTCACTGCCATCTTCACAGCAGGGCATGGCACTCTCCTAAAAAGCAGAACCCAGGGCTTCAGCTGAGGCAAGAAGAAATGTGTGGTCTCCCATTTCCTGGGCAAATGCTCAGAGTAACAGGCTATTTCATAAAAATAGATGTTGTCTGTTTTCCTGAGGAGAAACGCAATTGCTGAACTTGGCAATAACCTCAGCGCTGCAACTGTGAGGTTGGCACGTGCAAGGAACATGACCTGAATATGGTGATGCCTCCCTGGGGCTACCTAAAAACAGAGGCCAGACAAAATTAAGGGAATAAAAAGTGGTTATATTTATTGAAGTGCCTTCAGGTTCTTTGTCTGTTTTACATTTCAGGCAGAACAGAAGCCCCCCAGGGGCTACACCCAAAAAATGGAAGACAGGTCACGAGTTTTCACAGTTTTATATGTTTGGTCCACTTGCATACTGGGGGTTAATCTTCCAATTACAGCTTCAGGTAATGAAGTCATTTACCCCAAGTTTGCTCAGCCCCTACTCACTTCTGTTTACATCTCTCAAGGCCTGAGACAGTGAAGTGCCCTTGATTCCCCGGCCCAGAGAGGAATTGTTTTGTCTGAATAAAAGGGGAAAACAGTAGCCAACACTCTATATGGAGTTTAGAGTTACACACCAAAGAATTGCAGGACTACAAATATATGAAAAACATAAACTATATATGAAAAATATAAAAGCTAAAATTCTAAGGCATCAATGGGACAGCAGGGAATTTATAGATCTTGCCATATTTCTGAACTGCCAGCTTCTATCCAGTAGCTGAGTGCCCTCCACTTAGATTGGGGCATTTTAAACTTCCACAACACATCTGAGGATGCCTCTGTGGTGTAAGCAGCTGGTGGATTGTTTTCTTTAATGTTTCCATAACTCTTGTCTCACAGCTAGAGTAGATGTTCTGATCTCATCAGAAATTATTTATTTCAGTTATCCCTGGAAGACTAAAGCACTGAAAGGAATTAAACTCAGGTCTCCTGAAATTAATCTGATTCCTTATCTTCTGGATAAGGTTTCTCTGTACTGGCTAATACATTTGTCATCATCCCCAGGGATGAAAAGCCCACATTCTCACTCTGATGGTCAACAAAGGAAAAATATAAAAAGGGTGATGGCTTAACAGGAATCCTTGGGACTAGGACTACAGATCCATGAATTAGAACTGATTCAGAGAGATTCCAAGGCATCTCAACACAGGTTAAAAGGAGAAAGAAACAGCATTGTCACCCACATTCAGGTGCCACAAGATGCATTGCAACTGAAATGTGTATTATGAGGATTAATTCCAAACTTTCTTCTAAATTATAATAATACTTACTTGAGAGGAGAGAGAAGAATATTGCACTCAACTTTGCAAACTGACCTGTAGATAACAAAGGACAGAAAACAGGAAGATGACAAATTAAGCCCGTGAGCAGCCAGGCAGTGTATTATTCTGAAAAAAGCCATGCACAAGCCTAGAAATAAAGGGAGCAATTAGGGACCCAGAAAATAAACCCAGTGAAAACTGTCTTACACAACATATCAGCAAAAGACTGTACCAAGAACAAAAGTAGAAACAGATGTGGGAGGATACACACTGTTAGCACTTAACACTTGTGCATTAAATGTGTTTGGGGTTTTTTCTCATACAGATACTTGTTATTTACAACATGCTTCAAAAAAAAAAAAAAGAGAGAGAGAAAGAAGCCTCCTCTAAGGTTTCATGTCCTTGATTTCCCTATGTATCTTAGTTTTTTATACTAATCTAGAGTTTAGCACAAAAATCTTTCTTGGACACAAGATGACACAAAATAACAAGAGTGGGTTTGGGCCAACCATCTTTCATGCTACACTACAAGTTTTCCTAAATGTGTTGATTTTATTCATAGTGAGACATTTAATAACATAAAAATGGTCACCAGATTGTTACTGAGGTGACCATTCTGCAACCTTAGTAGGAGTTGCTCCTTGCAGATTTTTTCAGCTGACAATTGCATTATGATAGCTATGGCTTCTGGCATCTTTTGGCAATCCAGACCAATGCAGTGTATATGTGAGTACAAACAGTAAACCAGCCTGTAATAAATTCCAATGGTTTGATAAGAATAATTGACTTGGCCTCTGTTCAACAGGATACTCTAAACAGAAATGTTCCAATTTTCTTTTGTTTTCCAAGTAGAAAGCTGTGGCTTTTTAAGAATACTCAGTGATATTAGTAGAAAAAGGGGTAGAAGAGCAAAATACCACAAATAAGCAGCAAATTGCAGAGAATGACCAACGCCAAAGCTCAGGTCTTGGGATCAATATATGACCATCTCCAAGCAGTTCCTAATCATCTTAGTAGTCCCTATTAACTTAATACCTTTTCTTGCTTCCTTTAAACCCATTCCCTAATTTAAATGGCATCACCCATACTGGGAAGAAGGACTTCTCATACATTGCCATTACATGCTTTGGGGCTGTGGTATCAACTAAAAATAGATTCTACTTACGAGTCACTACGGTCAAATCACTGCCTGATAGGAGCTGACAATCTCACAGAGAGTAAATTACATTATGAAACTTCTTTTGAAAAAATGCTGTTAAGTAGAACTTGTCTAGAATGAGGACTTTCTGTTCGCTCAGTGAATGTAGTTTTGACAAAAAAAAAGCTTTTCTTTTTTTTTTTTTTGGCTAGGGGAAGCTGTGTGTGTGTGCTGGGTTTTTTGTCTGTTTTTGTTCCCCTAGTGGAAACAAATAATGTAAAACAATGCAGAATAAACTTCACTTGTGTGTAGTCTTGGCTCACTTAAATTCAGGAGTTTTATTATGATGTTAATAGGGAGAAGATCTCCTCGCCTTCTCCTGGCAATGTTGGTGGAAAACAGCAGAAAAACTATTTTGACTGAAGCAAGAGTAACACCCAGTGCCATCAAGTGACATGTGTAACTTCTCCTGCCCTGATCTGCAGTGCACGTACATACTGAATTTTATGCATGTTCAAAATCCTGTTGTAACTTGTGAAACTTAAATAACACTGTTGCCATATATTCCACTTCCACACTGTAATCAAAATATAGTCAAACTAGTCTGTTGGTCTTTCTGAAGAAAATGGAATTTTTACCAGGAAGAATAATATTTATTATTTGATGCCTGACAGCTGTGACTATTTAGGCACTCCTTCTCTAAACTGTCAACTGTTTTTCATTACATCAGCAGCAGCTGCTCATCCTGTTCAGAAGTTTAAAGGCTGTGATTTTTGACAATTTGTATCTTGGATAAAAAGTTCTGACAATTCCCCCTATGTCACCTGCTGTTGCCTTAGTAAATGAGCTATAACAATCCTGCTCCTTTTGTCATGTCCTTAAAAAGCTCTGCAATGAAATGACTTTTGGCAACCTACCATGGGCATGCAGCAGGTCTACATCAACAACATGTTCATCATCCTCATCCTCCATGAACCTCAAAGTTACCTCAGATTTTGACAAGACTCAATGAACTTTTACAAGACTATCATATCCTAGCAGCTTTACAGAAAAGTAGACCAAAAGAGCAGCCAGTCTTCATTACAACACAACCCTGTCAGACACAGATTTTCTCCAGTGACCAGCACTGAACACTAGAGGAAAATTACCAGAAAAAAAGGCTAGATTTTATTAGCTCCTAGAAATCAGCAGTTTAAAGAATTCATGCCCATAAATCGATTTTGAACCTCAATTGCCGATATCAGATCTCTCAGAACATGTCTCACTTGTTTTTTTTAGCCTATGTTCTTTAGGGGTGAGGTCCAAATTTCAGCCAATCACCATGTGAGAACAAAGTTATTTTTGCTTGCTTCAGCTCTGCTCCCAAATAACTCAACTAAGTTTTCCCTCCTATTGACACTACTTCCAACTTTTTAAGAAGTAACATATTTTAAATTCAGATATTACAACTCAGAATAACTGAAAACATGGCAAAAATCTGCAACACTAGGTAGAAGTGGAGACCATGATACAGATACGGACATCTACAGAATTCCAGCTCCCCCTGGCATATTTGCTTTACTCAGACACTGAAACAAATGTCCTTTGAGGCTTCCTCAGGGAGGTGTTTAATAACAAATCCTCAGGCTTCTCTGCACCAGGTGCTTGTTGAATACTTGGTTCTCTGGGATACAATTTGTTTCAGACCCTTTTCTGCACCTCCAGATTCAGACAATGGCAGTAACACACAGACTGCAATTGAGCTTCAGTTCATACTGGAGAAACCCTTAGGAACTTTTTTCGCTATTGGAGGAAAAAAAAAAAGATCTGAAAATAGCAAGACATCTTGACACCCTCAACCAGCACCTGTGGCAGTGGGGAATGAGACCTAAGTGACTTGGGAGGCATGGGCAGAGAACAAACTCAGAGGCAGTTCTGTCCCACCCGGTTCCTTGGTGCCCTTATGGACTACTGCTGTGTGCCTCAGGCAGTGTGGTCCTCTTGGATATGCACAAAGGCTGGATGCATGTGTGTCTGTGGAAGGGTGGCAGCAGTTTTTGGAATGTGGTTGCTCTGGTAACTCAGAAGAGATCACACCACAGAGACCAGGGATGGTTAGACAGCACTGGGCACCTGAGGGCCATCATCCTTTCTCACTTATGGAGAAATATGGGCAGCTGGTGTCCTTCTCCCACCTGGTACGCCTCATCCTGCAGCTTCTGCTTCAGGTACTCCTCCATTTTCAGTTCGTTCTCCAGCTGGCGAACAGAGTCGTTCTCATAATTTTCATCATCTGCTCTGACATAAGGGTCTCCATCTTCTGTAACCCTAAAGAAAATTATTAATAAATAGCCTCCTGAGATGAATGACATTCAGAGTCAATAACACTTCCCTTTATTGTAATCTGTGAGGACTGTGATACTTTTAGTCTAACCACATGCTCCACTGGTTAGTATTTTCCTGGCAGTGGAGAACACTTCTGTTATTTCCCTCTCTCATGAAATACACCAAAGGGCATATTCTGCTGAAGGCATTCCCCTCAGGAAATGAGTAACAAAAGTTCTTGGTAACTTCATACAAAGAGGCTGAACTAAAAATAACTAGAAAGATGTCTATTGTCTCTGAAAGGAAGGATCAGGTTGTAAAAACCAATCTGTTTGTTCATCACTTGAGTAGGTCAATGAAAAGCATTCTGTCTTTTCCATTTACACATTTCTCCTTTTACAGTGAGCCCCAACAGGTCCCTCAGTCTGGCTATACAGGGAATAGGACTGCAGGGCATGTTTGGGAAAACAGCTGTCCCACAGCCTCCATGCTGCTTGAGTGTTCCAGGCTGGATATGAGACAGCTCACTCTTGAAGCAGTCTCTAAGTTCCAGGCTTTAATATTTACAGAGCCCACTACTACATAGCCATGAAGCAGTCCTCACTTGGATTTATGCTTTTTGTTTTTTTACCCAAATAATTGAGAGGGAGAGGAGATACTATGTGCTGCACGCTGTTTTCAGGGGAAGAAGGAGATCAGGAAGGGGCGTCAGGCAGGTACGCACAAGTCACTGCGGAGGGAGCCGGTGGCGGCAGCGCTGTGGATGTACCCCGGCTTCCGGGCGTGGATCTGCGCCAGGAAAGCCTTCTCAGACGTCGGGGATGGCACCAGGTCATCAAAATGAGTCCGTCCAAACTCCGAGTCCACATTGCTCTCTGTCTCGCTGCCCACTTCTGTGAAGCAAAAAGTCCCATTTAACCTTCACAAACGTATATACTTGCCTATTTCTTTAAGCATTTCTTCGCCTTCCCAAGTGAGAATCCCACCTCTTCACAGTGAATAAAAAGCATATTATTCTGCTTATACTGCCAAAGCTGACAGTTTTCTTCTTGTGGTGGGATCAAAAACTGAAGTTTTTCCTTATCTCAGTTATTAGGTAGGATATTTTAATGGTAATACTACAGACTGCATTTTACAACAGGTCCTGTAGGATCTGTGCTAAATCTAATTAATGGAGAGTGAAATCCCATGCCATGTGGAATCACAGACAGAGTTTTCACTGTATCCAGCTGCACCTCTACATCCATGGCTTTGGGAACTGCTGAGTTCCAGAAGCTGTTATTTAGATATTTTTTAAATAAAAGCACAGAAAGCTTTGAAGATATGTATCCTCCTACCTCCTGCTTTTTTCATATAAATGTGAAATGTCACTGTGGCGACTATTCCCCCTTGTTAGCCTCACTCACCAGAATTTAGTTCTTTCACCAAAGAAGACATGGTGTTGGTGATTGAATCTGCTGCCACCAGCAAATCATTTCTCAAGTTTCGTCTTGCACCTGAAGAGCAAGAGATGGACAAAGCAGAGTGTTACTATTATTCACATGACATACGTTTTACTGTTGAAAGCAGTTTTGACCCTGCTGAAAGCTGTCATTGTGATAATTCAGGGTATCAAAGTCCTTACGAGGGGCACGTGCAGCAGAGCTCTCTGCAGAATGGCCTCATTTACTTATGCTGTATGCAAAAGCAGAAGCCTACCCTCATGCTTCATTTAATCACAATGCCAGATATGTGGAGATTATTCATTGCCATCAAGCTTGCATTTGTGTGGTGACACCAGCAGACCAGGCCTGGAAGATTAAATCCAGCGTGAACTCATTTACAGTGCCTGTGGGGGAGGAGGGAAGAAATGAAGTGTTTTCTCTAAGTTCCCACAGCTCTGTTTAATGACACCATTATTGCCAGGTATTTGCCAGATAATTATGGCAAATGTTGAAGAAATACACTTGACCTCATCCCTCATCAAGACTATATGGATTTCTCTTCTCTGCTCCCTCTCAGCCTCTCCTGTAGCTCAAGGACTTTCTCATATATTCTGTAATTTACTGTCTCTCTCTCTCTCCCCCCAACCCCCCTTGTGTTTTTTAATAAAGGAAGCACTACTGCCTTTCCAAACAGCCCCAGGCTGCTTCTAAACTCTTTCTAATAATGCATCTAGAAGTGCTTCCCTGCTGAACCTGGCAATATTCCCTTAACCATCAATCATGAGAGAGTCTTGTGAGCTGCATGGAATACTCCTTCCTTAGGAGGGCCTGTGGGTAAGGTGTACTTAACTCCCTCAAATCCTGAACACAGATACTATTGTTCAATAGCTGAATAATCAATATAGTCCACAGAATCACTAGTCTTCCAAATGGAATTATTTACAGGAGCTGGCTACTGTGGATTTTTTTAAATTTGCTGAACGCAAACCAATACATTTAAAAAGGCTTCTCAAATCCTAAAGACTTTTTTTTTTTTTTTAATGTATCCATTAGCAAATAGTTACTGGAATGCAAGTTATAGTAGTTAAATTCTCTTACACGCACACAGAAAACCACTCTCTCTCTCTAAAGTCTCCCCAAATTTGTGCCTCTGAACTATTGCAAATGTTGTGAAAGAGAAACAGAACCAATGAAGAGAAAACGTCCTTTAACCACAGCTTGTCTGCACTATGTACATATAGGCAGATCTCTGTTGGTGCAGCAGAGAATGGAGCCATAAAACCTCAGCCCAGCCCCCGTCACAAAGTCGTAAGTCAAGATGTGACAGAATGCTGGCTTCAAGTTCTTTGGGTTTGACCTTCCCCTCTAGAGCTTACAGTAAATAATGACACAAACCTAGGTATTTATCAAATGCAGCAGCTTTAAAATGTGATCACATAACTTCTTATATTGCTTTTGATCTTGAAGAGAACACGTTTTTACACTTAAAATGCATTTGCCTGAGGCAGACTTAGCATTGTTTATGGATATTTTATTGTGGCCACTACATTATTTATCTTAACTCTAGAAGAAGCTGTCCCATAACAGCATAGGAGCTAGGGCTCCATATTTTTTCCTATCTCAATTTTTCTCATAGCAGAAAAAAATGAAAACATATTGCCTGTTTTAACTTGCCACAGAAAATGAGATTAGCAGCAACCCATTATGTTTGGACCAGGAATTATACCTATGTTCAATACTTGAACTGAGCAGCACTTTAGGATAAAGTTCTTGATTGCATTACAGACCCAACCTTGTCCAAAATACACACGAAGGCACAATTCACAGGAAAATCAAGGGGAAGGGTGCATGAGAGGGCTGAACCGGGTTCCTGGGAAGGAGCATGCCTCCACTGTTGCAGAGGAACTTCTAAGCTGACATTTAAACTTATGTTTAATTTGTGCTGGGGAAAGAGAGAAAAAACTTATTCAGATCATAGAATTGCAGTTATGTAAGTATTTTAGAGAGAGCAGATTAAAAAAATAAGGAATATTTCTTCATTTAGATAACACAGACTACTCGCGTTCTGTGTCATTTAACAAAATAATTTAATTTGTGGCCTTAGAAATTCAAAACAGTTTAAAATGTATTCTTACTTGAAAAAGGCATGGGAAAGCGATGACAGTTTTCTGGAAAGGCAAAGAAAGGGTTCATCTAGACTTTCAGCCTTGATTCCTGTCTAGTCTAACCGGACCCTTAGGCCCAAAGCAAAAAGACAAGGGATGACAGTCACAAGCTGCATCAAGGGATGTTCCAATCAGATAGAAGGACAAGAAATTTACGCAATAAAGATGGGGAAACACTGCAACAGAGAAAATGAGCGACAGGAGCCATCCAGAACTCAGCTGGTAAAGGTCCTGAATGGTCTGGTCTCACTCTGAAGCCCTCTTTCTTGGGGCAGAAGGACAGAGTGACTTACAGAAGCCCTTTCAACCTGAACTAATTGTATGATTGTATCATTTAACCTCTTTATTTAAAACCAAACACACTGACAATGCTTGCTGAGGTCAATAGTAATTTTTCTGGTTAACAGAGCAGTGATAACTGTTCTCACCCTCTTGCATCAAAATTCCTTCTTACCCCAAGCTCCTTTAATTGGCATCATTGTCCAGTTTCTGCTTACCTGCTTGCTTTGAGAGCTTGCTTTGATGGCTGACAAAGCTGATTTTCAATGGCAAAATGCAGTTGTCACAGATATTTTTTGTTTTGTTTCATTGCATGCAACTCAGAAGCTCAAGTACATTCAGTCAGTAACCACAAGAAATAATAATTCTTCAGTCTCCAGGTGCCTCAGACAAGCTATTAATGAGACTTACTCTGTGCAAAGGCTTCCTGCACATCTCCTCCCACCCCGGTCAGAGAGTCCTGAGGCGCGTGGGTCGGGGTGGAGCAGGCAGAGGCAGACCTGATGGGCATGGGAATGGGCCGGCTGATGGTGTGGCTGGGTGAGGAGCGTGGGGAGCCTGCCCCCTGCGTCTGCAAAACAACCAAGGGGTTAAACAGGGGCTTTGCTAGAGCCTGCCTGCTCTCCTGGGCACCCATCCCTCAGCTTAAAGGCATCGTGCTGTTTGCAGATCAGCTGGGTAATGTTAATTTTGCTAGAAGAAATAAACCGAAGTCAGTTGTTAGTTGACAGCAAGGCTTCTGTGTAGAGAAACAATTAAGTAGGAAAATATGAGTCAAGATCTGACTTCCTTTAAGCATGGGAAAATGTCAGGCAGCTAAATTAAAAAAAACCCCAAGTTAATAAAGACCACACTACAGACCTCCCTGCCCTCTCCCCTCTCACTCTCCCAGTTCACATGCACATCAGCTAAACTGCAACCCATTCTGGCTGTGAGATGGGCAAAGCTGCTGGCACCAGCCTGGGCAAGGGCCTGGAGCAGCCCCTTCCAGCAGAGCCCTGCCACGAGAGCTGATCACAGCGCTGCCCTCCACCTCCCTGCACAGCAAGCTCATGGTACGTGCAACCTCTCACTCACTCGAAGTCTGACACTTGCAATAAGTAATACAAATTTCTGCTTTTTATTTGGAGCTAGAGAACTCTTTAAGACACTATTAAATTATCTGCTCCACAAGACATACTCAGGCACTCCCAAAACACTGTGGGGATAGGGTAATAGAAATTCCTGCTACGGGTTCAGCTGCTGGAAGTGAAAATGTTTTAACACCAGTCATATAAATGTCATGCTGTTAGCACCTCACAGTTAGGATCACTTAGCTGAAATTCAAGCAGACTTTACAAAATTGCAATTTTTACTAATGCAGCTAAGGTGAGTGATACCAAGAGACACAGAGCTCTTCTCATCCACTGTTTCAAAGTTCTGGAAATGTGTATCCATGTAAGAAAAAACTAATGCTGGAGCCCACACCAAACTGCACATGGCTTTTGAAACCCAGTGTTTAGCAGATGCCAAGGATGGAGGTGGCTTTTAAAGAGGAATGGCAACACAAGCTCCTGGTTGTTTTCAGTCAAAAGTGACCAGAGAGGTGGTGTTTCCCTTATCTTTGCTTTATTTAAAAACACGGGAGGATTTCTTAACTTTTCCCATGGCATTTATTTTGACTCTGATATTGGTTGCCACTGTAGCTCTGATTATGTTTGGCAAGTATGTTCTAAAAAAGACAAGAGCAGGCCATTGCAGGATGAGTGCAGCATTGCTGTTGAGATTTTTATAAATTCCTGGCCTGGACCATAAATAATGTATCAGAATACTAAGCTATTTTTTCTTTTATCCTATCACTCCTTTCTAAGAGACATTATCACCTGAAAGCCATCAAGGGCAAATTAGGTTTATGAGAAATAAGCACATTACTGATGGAAGAATAGAGGATTTAATACTTATAATTTCTTTAATGATTGGTTTTAGAACATTTAAATGATGGATGAAAGGCAAATGGAATATATAAAGGCCAGATGCTCTCCTGTTTCTAGAATCATCTATACCAGCTCCAGCAGAAATGGAGATATTTAGTCCTCCAGAGGAAGGGCCCAGAGCAACTTGGAGACTCTCCAAGGTCCTTGTTAGTCATAACCCCTGTACATCAGGCAGGGCATCCAAGATCTACAGCTTTCTTCTTTCACGCCCGGACAGAGCACATTTCATCCTCACTGAAACACACTTGTGAAAGAGTTTTTGGTTCTCAGCTCTCTGAAAGACAAGTGCCCTTTTCTACTTGCCTTTTTCCTTAGCTCCCCTTTGCCTTTGATCTCTGTTCTGAGACCACCAAAAACAGTGGGAACTTTCAGAGAAAGATGATGAAAAAGATAGACAAAATTTGCTTCCTGTCATCAAGTCATATTCAGGAATGAACTTCAGAAAAAAGCATTTTATTTACAGATGCCCGCCAGTACTTCTGGGCTGGAATTTTCTCTTAAGAGAGGTGAAAGGTGCTGCACACCCAGTGCCTACCCTCTGTCTGCTCTGCAGCTATGACTGAGATCTTGTGTTTATGATAAAGAAACACAAAATATTGGGACGCACAGGAAGATGAAGCATTTGGAGTTCCTTGTCCATGAAAAAGCTACTTGCTTTTTATACTATTCGGGCAGTATCAGACAGAACTGATGAACAGCAAGTAGAAATAGGAGGATATTAGGGAATGCCTGATTTCAGAGAGGTGAAAACTTAAATCTACCTCAGCCCAGGTTTGTGGGAATTAAGTGGTATTAGGATTTGACTGCTGCATAGTGGTTTTCAGGAGAATTGTGGTTTTCAGAGGCTGGACCTAATGGTCTGAAATCTGCTGTGACAGCCAGTCTTAACTTCTTGGTAAGGTCAGCAGAGAAGATAAGCACTGAATAGCTCCCAAACCTTGACAGCTCTACCAGCTAAGACTAAAGCATGCTGAAAAGGGGCTACCACAGCCACTGTGGATATTTGGATGGCTTCAGCTTTTTCGGTTGCACTTGGCTGCAGCTATTAGTGTTCTCATGCCTTCCAGGAAAATCTTCAGGTATTTTATTGAATTCACCATCCCTAGTCAAATTGCTACAGCTCTTAAGTTAACTCTTGCTAGACATGAGAATCTTCCCACTATCAAGTGTCATGCAAGCCCAGCATAAAATGCTTGAAATGAAAACTGGCTTTACAGGAGTTTTAGCCCATTGCTCCCTCTGCTGGGACTGAGCTGGGATGACATATGGGGAAATTGCACAGCCTATCAAACGACAGGGCTGTGAAGAACTCATTATCCTTTCTCAAGGAAGGGCGATGGAGAAATAGATAATTCATAAGCATTAGATGAATTGGCAGGCTGCTCATTCCAACTGAATTCCTCCAGAAATTAATTTAATCCTGTTTCTCTCAACAGATCATGAAATGGCATAGCATAATGGGGATCATTAAATAGAAATGGTGAGAGTAATTCTTTAGCATCATCACCTGGTATTCAGTGAGGCTATTACTCTTGGAAAAAAAAAAATCTCATAAAAATACCTTGTAGCAGCCTGAAAATGTCCTTTCATTTACACTGTCCAGTGAACATTCTACATGATAAGGTAACTCCTGTCACACTGGAAGCTCCTCTTTTGCGATCAGATCTTCAGAATCAAAACAGATAGCCCTTACATGGAGGTGATATTTGGTCATATTTATTTTTTTTGTGTGCAACAAACTGATGCTCTACAAAAATTAGCCAAACGCTGGTTCTATGAAGGTGACCATTACCTACAAACTCTGCATGCTGTATCACAGACAGAACACATCAGACTTGTGACTGCACTTCTGCTGGTGGAAGCAGGAGGAAGTGCATTTTGTTAAAATGAAACACTTTTATTGAACTCATAAATCAGACTGCTATCTGAAAAGTGCCTTTTTTTTTTAAGCCCAATATATTTCCAAGATCCATTACAATACTGAAAAGCTCCAAAACAATTAAATCTACTAAAATGTACTATTATTAATGTAAATACTTGCTCTTTTTTATCTAGGTTGCAGAAAACATTTATTTCCCTGAAGACTCATGGGACTGTTAGCATCACTGGCATCTTCTAAAGATGTGCACACTATGCCCTGACTTTTTCTGGATAAAATGGGCTTTCAAACTCATTGCCCTTTCTAATTTAAGCTCAGTTATGGTTTTTTTTTTTTGAAAAGCACAGAATTTCTCACTACGTTTTCAAAACGTTATATCTATTTAATTAATATTCTAGGTTGGTTTCACTACATTTGAGGGGTGGTTTCTATGTTCTACATGTCTTAATTTAGAGGAGTGAGAAAAAGATTCCTTGTAGCCATGACTCATTTTCTAGACCACCAAGATATTTCATTGTGAAAATTGCTCCAAGACACTAATGTGGGAAAGAACTGCAAAATATTAATTGTGGTCAAAAGAACACACACACTTCTCAAGCAAAGGAAGCAACAGAAATCACAGGAACACAGTCACACTTAGGAGTTAGTAAGGCCT
Organism: Phainopepla nitens; assembly: GCA_013400175.1. Lineage (NCBI taxonomy): Eukaryota > Metazoa > Chordata > Aves > Passeriformes > Bombycillidae > Phainopepla > Phainopepla nitens. The sequence continues at coordinate 159,025 of VXBQ01007037.1, read as the reverse complement.
CCAAAGAGAAGGTAACTTGCTACCTGTTTCAATTCTTCTTCCTAAAGAAAAAGAGGATCAGCACATGAGATGAGCCAGGATGTAAGTGAAGAACAAAAAACAAAGCCAAATTTGGAGCACAGGGTAAACGGTACAATCAAGATAGTAGAAGATATGAGACCAGGTTAAGGTCCCACCTCTGCACACTTTGAAACACCAGAACAGTGTAGAGTGTGCAGAAAGCTGCTGTCATTTCCCATCCCAAATTTTCTTTGTCCGGGAAGTGACTAACAGCAGGCAGCCTTCACTGCTAGTTGTGACACTGCAGCATTTCATGGGTAGAACAAAAAGCATTCTGTCTACTCCCAGCTCCCAAAAATCTGCTGGCTCTTCAGTGGGCTCTGCTGCTGAAGTGGCACCAATGCTGAGGTGCATCGTGGCTGCAGAAGCCTGTGTCTGAGGAGGAGCAAGTGTTACAAGGTGTCAAACTTATCCCTTGATGCAAATGGATCTAAATGGATGCATGTTGCATCTAAATGGACGCATGCTGCTAAATGGATTTCAGTGAAATTCCTCTTGCTCTTATCTGAGCCATATTTGACTAAAGTTGCACTGAATTTTCAGGAACTCATTTGATCTGCCATAGACAACCACAAAACAAACTCCTGTGCTACTCAGGGTGCTTTCTTCCAATGTGAATTTGTGGCATCATCTGTCCTGAAGCACATCAGGTAAAATAGAGCTGCAAATAAAAACAAACACATCTTCTATCTTAACCTACTCTGTCTTTAAAAATGCACATGCTTTTTGGTATCTTTGTTCTTAACTGAGATCCTTTGTTGAGACAGGTTACATCTGTTTAACAAGGGCCTGCTTCTGTATCCAGGAAAATGAAACAAGTGTTGTAGGGAAACCATCTCTGAGGTGAGAGAGGTAAATGTGGTTGTCAAATGACTCATTTGACAGAACCAGCAACTGAATAAGTCACAGAAACTTTAACTTAACTTTGATCTTAAAGGAATTAGCCTAGTGATTCTTTAATGTCAGCTGCAGTGAATAATAGTGTACTGTGCTGAGGTTTTTTTCTTACAGTTAACAGCTAACTTGTTTTACATGTCAGCTTATTTTCTTTTTCTTACTCCTCTTAGCAGTAGGTGACAACGATGATGCAGTGCTGCTACAGGAACAACATCATCTAAAACCCCTGAATTAAAAGACCAAGGCAAAAAGTAAAAAGGGAGGGAAACACAGCCGAATTCTGTGGGTAGAAACAGCCAGGTTCTGCTGAATTCTGTGGTTATGTATCCTCCCTCTCCTCTCTCGCTTCACTTCGTGTTTTCCTTGGTAGTACCAGGTGGAGCTCCTTACCTTCAGCAGTTTCATGAGGCCTTCTAACTGAACCATAAGCTCCCTTCGGCTTTCCTGGAGAGCAGACATCCTCTGTTCCAGCTCATCCTTCCGCTGTCTGAGAAACAAGCACATCTCATCAGAGCTTACCCCTCGCAGCAGCAGCAGCTTTTAACGGCATCATTTTCCCAGCCCTACTGTGGGATACATGCCTACAGAGCACAGGAAAGCAAACACACTGTGTGAATTCAGCACAGGGCTTAGAAATGTGGCTAGGTGAAGGCTGGGGAGCTCCCTCTTACTGGGAATCCTCGTGGGACTGAACAGTGATTAGGGAAAAGACAGACACTGACACAGATCCTTCTTCAAAGAACAAATGAGGTTCAAACAAGTTTGTGTTATATTCCCTTGAGGAAATGGCTGGCAATTTTAGCTTTGGAACTCTCTAGTCAATAACCTCACTAGCTGTCAGGAGAAATTAAAGCCATGCCCTGGAGGACATGAAATTACAGCAGGGGCACTGAACACTGTGAGATATGAGAGAAGCTAAGAGATTCAGAAATTCAGACAAAACCCCACAGTGATCTATCTGCTTTTGTTTCTATTTTTTTTTCTGAAAGCAAGAGGAAGACTATCATAGAGTAGAGATGTAACTGCCTGAAATTAGCTCTACAGCATTCAGAGTCCAGTGTTGGTTGTGTGACAGTGTGGATCCTGAGCCACTCCAAGTGTGACAGTCTCTTTGTGCCCCCATAAATCTGAATAGCTTTGATTCTGCACACCTCCACTGCACAGGATGGGGGAGCAGTACTTGCACATGTTAAATCACTAAATAATGGGAGGTCTTCACCTAAAAACAAAGTAAAATTGTTGTTGGAAGTTATGATTTAATTAACATTGCTATTGAAAAATATACATATTAGGTATGTTTTATAATCTACTGCATTGCAAATAACCTATGAACAGTATGCTGTTAGCCTTGTACTACCTACAAAATATGACAATTTAATCCTAAATGGAAAAGCACTGGGACAAACAAGACTTAAGTACATTTCCTATATTTAGGGCAATATGAAACTCTGATTTTGAGCCTTCACTGCAAGTGACCAGCTACTGATATAGTCAACATTGATTTCTACAGGACTGCTCAGGTGCTATCTCTCACCTATATAATAATATCATATAGTAACACTACCAGGTTACATTTACTCTTCTGAAGGATTGATCCATTTCCTGCTACAAAATGCCTGTGGTGGATTTTCTTTTCCGGACACGTAATGGTTGGAAATGCTATGAGCTGTACAAAGGCAGCAGAGTCTAAGAAACTGCTAACAAAAATAAGGTCTGTGTAATTCACAGCGGCAGGTTCTAGTACAGAGCTCTGCTGGGCTTTAGACTCATTCCACAGGGAGAGAGGGATCTAAGCAGTGTGCACTGTACAGACTACTCCTCTGAGGTTTTTCTCTCCCTTTACTCCAGAGCAAATTCTTGGAAGGAAGGGGTTTTCCAACCTGTCTCCAAGACAGTACTGGTAATGTGAAGGAATGCTGTGCATTTCAGTGAGTGCCACACTACAGCAGCTTGTGAAAGATGCTGGGACAGGCACCCACAACATGACTTACAGATTCCAGCATTTCTTAATTCAATGTGAACTAAATTGCTCTACAGCTCTAAGTGCTTCAAGCCTGAAAAAGCAGCAGAGTAACAGACATAAACTGGGGCTGCTACCCTGAGTCCTGCTGTTTTACAGATAAGAACCTTGTGCCATCTCAAGTGTCATCTAGGAATTTGAGGTGGTGTCAAAATTCCCCAGTAAATCCAAAGTCAGACTTCTGCCTTTCAAATGGTGAACATTTCAGAAGGAATGCAAAGCAGTTCAGACTCACAGATTGGAAGTTATTTTCTGATTCTCACACTGCATATTAAATCAGGGAAGGTACAGTTGGGGAATTCAGTATCACTGCCCTAAGGACATTGCATCTCAAGAAATTAAAATAAGGGTATTATGCTCTAATATGTGTATCAAAATTGAAAAGAGGGAAAAGTTAAGTAGTCAGCCTGCTAACACTGCACAACCATTCCTTTTTAAAAAATTTAAAGTATAATGAATTTTATTAGTCAAATACATAGAAAGCTGATTTCCTAAACCTGCTGAAAATAGACTTTCAGTTTGATGGACAAGAGCTACATTATTGTTCTATTTTACAGTGTACATGTTTTCATGACAGTCAGTGTTATATACCTCACACAATGTCACTTGACTGCAGAAGTAATTACTCTAGAAGTAATTACTCATTAAAATCACTCATAGAAATGAAGAAACTAGTTTGTATTTAGATTGGAAAGCCAAAGTAAGGATTTGTGAATCAGAAAAATATTTTTGTGTGGAAAACTCCACAATAAAACTATCAAGTATTTGTAAAGAAAAAAATTTAGCACCATTTCTTGCAGTAATTTCCTCTGGGTATGCATCAGACCACTAAAATATTAGTTGTGTGAGGAGTGGCTAAGTGACAAAAATGTCAGGGGCCAGAGCAATCTAGCATTGTTTCACTGGAAAGAAAGTGCTTACACTCTCTTCTCTGTTCATACAGAGCATTTTGAATAGTTCTTATTGGATTCTCTGTCTGGCTCTCACAACGTGAACTTCAGGATTTCAGGGAGCCTATGGATCTGGGCCAATGACAACTGTACTTCAGTGTGATATACGTGAAAATCAGTAAATCCATGCAGAGTATCATAACTAACATGCAATCACATCCATATGAATGTTTTTAGCTTGGTGGGATAACTGGAGGAAGGGTCTCTAAATCTTCAGCAGCTGCAGATGACATTACTCTTCACCCCTCACATGACAAGGAGGATCATTCTGCAGCCTGGTTTTGCACCACGAAGAGAACTGACCTCTCCTTAGAGTTCAACACATGGGGGAGATTTCCAAAGATTAACATCTAATTCTGGCTGTATTTTCATGTATTTCTGTCTTTTCTTTAGCATAAACTAGAAATCTTTGTAAAGGCATTTGTTCTGAACATTTTTGCCTATGTAATTGATGGCATTTGGACCAGTAATGTGGGGACCTGTTCCAAATGACCTAAAGGCCTAACTCTGCAAATACTAATGCACATGCTTAATTTAATGTAGAGGAATACTAAGTGACACTTCTTATGCATGCATTTAAAAGCATAAGCTTAATGACTTCTAGGACAACAGGCTGCACCAAAAATGGATAAAAAATACCCATTGGCTGACTTACTTTAAAAAGCCTCCAAAACCATAAGCCAGGCTTATCTTGTATTTCTTCTCTTATTGAGCATGACTGGTGGCCCCTATCAAGGCCAGAGGTTTTACTGCCGTGGACTTACCTCAGGAGCCGGAGCTCTGCAAGAAGAGTGGGATTTTGTTGGGCCTTCTCTGGTGTGGGCTGAGACGCTTGCTCATGCTCAAGTCGCAGCCTCTGGATCTCCTGTAGGATTTCTCTTGGGGAAGAGAATAAGAAGAAGACCATAAGTCAGTCATTTTCCACAAAACCAGCTCTCTGGACATTGCAAGAAGTGAAAAAGTATGACTGTATTTAGCTTTCAATCAATTAAGAGGTACATAAAATGACTTGTTTGCAGCCTACCAAAGAAGGCCTCAGCAAAGGGAGAGGGCTCTGGATATTTCCTAAATAAACTCTAAGGATTTTGCCCTTATGGGAAATCGTTCTTCAAAACCCCCTAAAAAATAGAGGGAGACATAAAATAGCTCTATACTTGACTGAACTGCTTCCTTTTTTAATTCTTCACCATGAACATTTCCAGCACCTCATGAACTTTAAAAAAAATTAAGTAACCTTCCTGGACATTGTAGAGTATCAGAGAAAATATTTAGCCCTTAAAAATACTTTTAATGGAAGCAGAGATGTGAGAGCAGTTGACAATTCACAGAAAAGCACTTTAACAAGACTTGTTACGACTGGCTTGTGAGCCCTGGAGTGCTGTCAAAAGGCTAATACAAAGCTTCACAGCAGAAGGTTGAAACCTTTGTGAATTTTGTCTCTTCTTCACAATGTGCTGGAAGCAGACGGTCAGGAGGCAGCCTCGAACTATGAAAGGCAAATCGAGACTGGAGCTGGTGCTGCTCATTACACGGTGACAGAAGGCACTGCAGAGCTTGGAATAGGAAACCATCTGGCCTGGGCTAGCCTCTGTTTTATGGTCCGGCACTAAAAGCAGAGCTCTGCTGCCGTACATTTCATGGCATGAGGCAGTCTGGTACCCAGGGCCAGCTTCTCTGCTGTTCACATACAGGCATTACTCCTTTTTTGGGCCGGCTGGCCTCTTTCTCCTGGACACTCTCTCTCTCAGTCTCGGTCACATCTGCACCTCCTGTCTCATTTGATCAGCAACCTAACTTGCTGTTAATCTTCCTGCAAACCTCTCCCAGGCAGACTGTGTTCTGAAGAGCTTTAATCATCTTTTTCCCAAATAAAAGCAGGGGAGCATAACATTACAAGCGTGACTGATCCTTTTATCATTTCATGTTATAGTGCTACTGAGAATTCAACTGAAAGTTAATCTGGTTTTGAAACAAGACAGGCTTTTTTTTTAAACTCTTAACAAACAGAAGCTGCAAATAGTAAAGTATCCATGATTATATCATGTCATTGGACAGTACACTTATGAAAACACAGAGTGGCTATGGATTTCAGAGCCTTTATCCTATTGCATGGACCTTTTTGTGCTCTATCTTTTTGCAGGGGGAGATGCATGTGCCTGTATAAGCGCATTATACAGGTATAGGTGGCAAAAAATGCTAAGAAACAAACTTATATGTAATACACGGGACTGAACAAAACCAGGTGTTTATTGCATCCTTACCGGTTTTTATTTTCGAGCTCTGCAATCAGCTGCCTTTGTTGCTTGTTTGCATCAATGGTGAAGGAGATATCTGATGCCCCTCTCTGCTGACTCGGCTGCTGCTGTAAAACAGAGAAGACTGTATTGAAAGAGGAATGGCCAGCATGCACCATGAACTCAACACAGATTTGTTCTGTGAAATCTGCTTACGGAGAGCGCAGTTCCAAGCTTGCCTACGCTAAAAAAAGAACACTCATGTTGTGCTTATACCAGTACGGAACCATTGCTAGTAAAAGCAGAGTAAGTGCTAGAGTAAATAAGACTCAATGTTTACCATCCTGTCATTAATTGTTTTTCCATGCAGCTTCCTCTGAACCTATCGTAAAAGGCAATGACACTGCTGCAGGCAGCTGCTGCAACGTGGCTCTTGATATTGATAATAGGGACAAGAGGAGGCCACTGAAGCAAAAACCATTGTCTGCCTTCAGAAAGAATGGAATGTGTTTCCAGTGCAGTGATGCTTTGCTCTCTTGAAAGTACAGTTTTACTTTCACTTTGAAAGCAGGACTCAGTTTTCAGTCTGGCTGCATGGCCCATTTGGCCAAGTTTTCCTATATGCTCTCAAGATACTTCAGGAAACCTCTTTCTCCAGTCCTTCAGGTACAGCAAAATCTTTTTTTCCACCAATAAAATGAGAGGAGAATTTCTCTCCCACCAAACTAGGCAGTTCTCACTACAGCTTCACTGGACTACGCTCTTTTTGCATGTTCATCAGCAACAATCAATTATTGTTTTCCTTGTTCACACTCCTGTATTTCAGTATTGTAACAATGACAAAACAGAGCAGCCCATTTAGCAGTTTCACAGCTTTGAAAATCACCCATTTATTTCTAACTCCAACCTGAATGAATCAGATATTTAAAAATACTCTGCTGAGTTACTGCTGTGGTAGGAGGGTTCCTCACCACAAAAAGCTCTGTGGAGTATTACTCTAGAGCGTTTTCACTATTTCATGTGATGCCAGGCATCTCCTCTGCCAGGAGGTGGACCCTCAAAAAGGATGAAGATACATCTTGATGGCCTAACAAACCTAACAAAGGTTAGGACTGTCTGCAGGAAAAGGACAGTATGTGTCCCCTGTAACCACATATTATTTTTTCTGCTATGGATACATTTCCCCATTAACACATCAACCACAGGGAAGCAGAAGAGTGCAAAAAGAACTGATACGTGCTGGTGGATGCCATGACTCATACAGGAGGAATCAGGATCTTTATCCTAAATGCCCACTGTTATTAATATATTTATTTCCTTAAAATCCAGAATGACCATCAGCAAAGCTTTAAAAATTTCCACTGCCCCTACTGGGTGTCACTCTTTTGGTTGGAAAGATTTCTCTCTACAGAAACCTTCTCTTTTCCTTCTGTCTCTTTTGTTCAAAGAGCAAAGATGGATCGCAATGAGAAATTCAGTATTTTCTTTCAAGTCAGCTCTGTTTATACTGTTTTTCCCCACATCAAGCACACATGTTACATGGAACTGATGTCAACTGATTTTTAACCAGAGACATCATTAATGGGAAATCATGTTCCCATAAAAAATTACTGTCTTTCAGAAATAAGACTATCATCTACAGGTTGCCTTAAATTTGAAACACGGTGTCACATGTCTGGAAAGGGTCGATTTGGGCTGGACTGGCAGAACAGAAGCACCCCTCTTTTCCCAGGCAGCTGCAGGAAGTGTGAAATCTCCATGACAGCATCTGCACAGGGCAGCAGATTCGTCTTTGCCTGGTGTGAATGTGCCTCAGTGTCTTTACACGACGTGGGGTGCTCAATTTCACCCTTTCAACTGACCCCACAGTGTAAATCTCAGTGTAAAAATGTTTCTGGGCACTCCAGACCAGCTGCTTTTCACTTAACCGTCATTCAAGGTCCCTTGTTCTATCAAATGGTCTGAAATAAAAAAAAAAGTACCTAGGCTGACCTTTTATGTACCATTCAAGATTTTATATACTTTGATTAGGTTCCTGCTTCTTTCTCTCTTGTTCCTGAATGCAGTTACTGAGGTTTTAGCCTGTCATCACCTTCTATCTTTGGATACAGGGAGCAGAATAATCATTGCTATGAAATGAAAATGGGAGCCAGGGCTAATGCAGGGGGTCATTAAAGTCATCCTGCTGAAGAACATTCTTTAATATCCTTAGTACTTAAGGCCCTAGTGGCTGTGATATTTGAGCTAGAGAATAAAATGGATTCACCACCCCATTTTTCCAATGCAGTAAATCATTAACCTTTAACCAAAGCTAGTCCAGACAATATTTTAGAGTCTTTCCTGAGTTCAAGATGTCAAGACTCTCTTTGATGCAATTATTTAAATACCACTGCATTAGTATATAGATTATAAGCATTAGCATGTGGATTCTTTGGATTAAATGGACTGCATAAAAGTGTTATTATTAAAGCATAACAGCCTCTGATGAAAAGAATAGGGAAAAATAATCCATTAATCATTAGGCTGTCAGATGCAATTTCCCTGATCTTGCCAAGCCCCTGTAACACGACAGAAGGAAAGTACCTTCCTTTAATTAAAACACTTACTGATGAAGAAGTTTCTGCTGCCAGCCTTGCTGCATACCTGGCGATCAGCTTGTGCTCTTCATCCAGGCGACTTGCACTGTCAAGGACGCTGCTCAGGGGGAGGGGAAAGGGGAAGACAGGTTTACACACTGCAAAAACCACTGCCTCAGCCAGCCACCCCTCACACCCCCACGTGTCAGAACAAAAGAGCAAACCCTCGCTGAACTAGGAACAGCTCATGTTAATTGAGCAAAGGGGAGAAGGAGGAAGGCAATTTCCCTAGAAAGATCAGCTCTCAAGGGCCTGAGCAGCACCTTCCCTTAGGGGGAAAACAGCAGTGGTCTGAAACCCACTGTAAAGGTTGTACAGGATACAACTTGTAGACTACTCTGCCCAAAATGGACTGGGAGGTGGTTAGGACCATCAGACAGCATTTATTTTGCCACTCAGTTTTGTCATACCACCTAGAAGACTGATTACTTTTTGGACAGTGGATTAGCAGGAGCCCTGGTGTTTGCTGAGAAAAACTTTAGAAGCTTTGTCAAATTTGCACCAGAAAACAGTGTTTAGGACAGTTTTGCAGGGCACTTACCAAGGTCTCATGGACCACTGCTTGGAACCACTGATCCAGAAATTTACAATCAGGCTTTCTCTTTTATTCTTGGTTTCTTGCTATTTGGGAGCAAGACTTCCCAGTGTCACATGACTGTGATCAACAAGTGTAAAAACTAAATAGCAAATATGCTGAATTCCTTTAAAATATTGCACCTTATTATTTTTTCTCCCCCAATAATATAAAATGCAAATATTTCTCTCAAGTTAATGCTTTTCCAGCTGTCCTTATTTTAAATGGAAGCTGTTGCTTAGTCAGATGAGCAGGAAAAAGGTAATATAGTGAGAACCTTAACTATTTCTAAACATTCAGAAGTCTGCAGACAACCATGAAAACTAATAAACTAACAAAAAAAACCCCAGAATCTGAAGAGGACTTAGATGACCCTGGATAATTCTGGGCTTTAGAATCCTACACTGCATTACTTTCAGTATACATAGGAGAGAAAAAATGAAGTCTAAGTAGAGGTGAGAGAAAAAATGAAGTCTAAGTAGAGGTGAGAGGAATGTGGAATACAAGGCTGCCTGCGGACTATCTCAGAGAGAGGAAAGTCTGGCCTCTTTTCTTATCCTTTGGCAACTGTATAATGGTTTTTGGCTGAAGGGAAACAGGAACAAATCTCCCTGCCTACAGGCTCTTCTGGGCATGCAACTGGTTGCTGGCAAATGAGCTTCCAAAGAGTCTGGGTATGGGATTTTATTCTGATTTTCTCCCTGGAAATTGTACCTTGAACTTGAAAAGCCTTCCAGAGGAAAATGGCACTTGTAACAAAAGCTCTGCTTTTGAAGAACTGATATATTTAAAAGGAGTATTTCTCTAAACTTCAGTGAGTTCATATCCCCGTGTCCCTCAGGGAACTACAGTGCACATGTTGTTTGGCCTGATTAAATCCACTGGGATTTAAAAGTAATGTTTGAAAGATGAGCAATGGTTGATATTCACTGATCATGAAACTAAAGCTGGGTGTCATGTGGATTTGCTACAGCTTACTGATGCAAGAGAAAAGAGACAAATATCATCTTTTTCTCATTCTGATAACCACCTGTGAGACCACAAACATGAATTTTAGAAAAACAGTAAAGCTCTGAAAAGTGAGACACAGAGAGGTTCTGTGTAAATAAAACTTGTGCCGCAGATTGCATGTAAGACTTCTGGGGGTAGATGAACACAGACTTTCTGGTTTTTGGTTAAATTTATTTTGTTACATATACAGCTTAATTTTATGCTTACTGAGATTCTGGTGGGATAATTGATATACCTTCAGGAAAGACCAAAGCTAAAGGCATTTTACTAAATTTATACAGTTCTGCTTCTTACATACTCATGCTTACTGTACTAATATGTCACCCAGAGAAAGAAAGGGGTGAGCAATTCTTGCAGACACAGGAAATTATGTAAACTGGGTAGTAAGGGTTACTTTCATGACAGTTTAATTAATTTTTAATTTTACCATGACTAAAACATTGCATCCTAACAGATGGTTGTGAAAACAGCAAGCAGTCAGCATCAATTCTCCTTTTTATAGCAATGTGCAGCCACATCCATCTTGGAAAAATGGATTAGGGTTCCACTTGTTGGCATAACACAATCTGCACCAGAGTTCTGAGATGTGAGCTAACACCTAAGCCAACTGCTTTACCGAATGAACCAAGCCACTGCAGCTTTTTGAGTCTTACTTGTATTTAATATCTTTGATATATATTTATGCGTGGGTGGATGTCATAAAGTAGATGTAGCAATGCGTCAAATTTGGTCTATGAATGCCACAAATCACTAACCCCAAAGCTCTGAAAATTAAATTTCAATGTCTGAGATAAATTTAGTTTTGGAATATACCTATTCTATGTGACCATTAAGCATAGAAGTATGCAGAACAGCATTAGCCTGGACTGCCAAGAATTTTATGTCTCAGAGTTCTCAGATTTACTGTAATTCACTTCTGTTTTACTTCAAAAACTTCACAGAAAACCATACAGTGATACAGTAAGACAACTGTACAAAAAATGTTTAAAACATTATGAATGAGTGCGCAGAATTTGGGACCCCAGGGGAATGATTCAGGCATCCTTTTGAGAGAAACAGGACATTTGGCATACAAATATCCTACTCTTGTTCCTTCTTTTCTAAAAAACACTGCTTCTCCACTAGTGACGGCTTCTTTAAAGACATAATTATTAGCAATAATTGATCTGGCACCTATCACCATTCAGATGTAGAGTGAATATCCAATATTAGCACCTGCTCAACAGGCATCTGTGGTCTAAGGTAGCTCCATCAAAAAAAGGGATCTCAAAACTGCAGGCAAAGGATGAAAAACATGATAACCTATGAGCAAAGGAGTGACTCTGGAGGATCTCTGCTATTTCTCAGGCTTCAGATGTTTCAGACCAGCCTGTCCTGCAGCAGGCACCCAGCAACAGCTGATGTGGATGCTCCCTGCTGGTTTTACAACTGTATCACCACTGGTTAGAAAAGTCTCCCGTGAATTTTTTGCAAGAGAAGTATCAGTGCAGTCTTCATGACATGCTCTTATTCTACAAACCACTGCTTAATAAATAATTTGCTACAGAAAATATGGACAATTAAAGGGTTGTTTTCTAGGCCTTAGGGCTGTAAAAAAATAAAATAAAAACGGCCTAACAGCAACACACCAAGGACTGAGGACAAGATTCTGAGGACTGTTTAACTGCCACACTTTGAAAATTGGCTTGGTTTTAAGACACTTTAAACCAAGACAAATCATCTGACTCCTCTGCTACTGTTAATTTGCCATTTACTTTAGAATCACCAAGGTTTTACCACCAAAATATTATAACACTCAGCTATGTGGGAATAATCACAAAACACTAACCCTGTTCAAGGAAGCTAAATGTCTACACATTTCCTCTGTAGCAACTGGTCTCTGAATGTTTTTCCTCTTTCAAAGGAAGATTAAACCAGCCTTCCCACCTACAGTTGTGCACACTCCCTTAATAAACATTTTTTAAAATGCCCTAGAATAGTATGGCACTTATATATAGAAATAGGATTCACATAATACTATGCAGTATAACATAAAATCCCCAGAAAACAGCTCTCTATGGAACCAAAATAACCTCTTACTTTTGATTTTACCTTATTTTTTTCTGTACCTGAAAAAGACTGGAATATATATAATTAATATTCAAAGATAGTTTCTAACTTAACAAATGGAAACTCTTTGCAGTGGAAAGTTCTTTTTAATAATCAGACACTAAACTAAAGTAAGTATCAAATATTAGATTTAAATACTAAAAAAGACTTTGCAATTAAACCATTCAAAACATCTGGCTAGGGCTATTTTTTCTACCCACACGGTTACTATAAATAATGAATTATTAATTCCTCTTGTTTATTAATTTGCTCTGGAGTACTGGCTTCTAAAAAACCCTCAAGCAACTTATTAGCCTGTGGTAGAAGGAAAGGAAAACTTGTACTTTTACTTACAGTATCAAATAACTGCAGATGAAAAATAAAGATAAGCAGTGAAAATTATTTAAATGAATTAAAAATACCCCACAAAACCCAAAATATAAATACTAGCTACACTTAAAACAGAAACAAAGGTATACTGGGTTATGTTAGACTGATGATTAGCTATAAATCATCCTGACTCAGTATCTAAAAAACCCCAAATCTTGTTTTGTTTTGAAATGTTATTATTGTCTTCAGATCATTTTATGTATTATGCTCACGAAGTATCTCTGTAGGTTTTTCTTGCAGGTAAAGGTCCAGCTACAATCACTCCTCTTTTCAGCTTTGGCTACCAGAAGCACTTGAATTATCTGATGTCTGGGTAGGTACAGGTAGTATTTTGCAGGCAGATTGAACAGCAGAGCTGGCCAGCTGCAGCCTCCCCTAAATCAGAAGCTACCTCCTTTTGGTTAATTGCATGCTTTACCCAGGTTACCAAATCTCCTTAAGTTGCAAGGTGAAATAACTTGAACTCAGCACCATCCTGACACATGTGTGTGGGTTTTGAGCAAAATGCATCCAGCCACTTCAGGGCATGGGCAGGAGGAGGTCAGCTTTGCCTGAAGATGCCACCTCAGACTTAGAGATGCAGCAGCTGAACTTCCTGCAGAGGTCTCACCCACTCCTCCGGAAACTGGCTTCAGACAGGAGCTTTAGGATGGCAGGACTTTGTTCTTTTTTTTACCAAAATGCAACCACTCTATTTCTCTACAAGCAGTCTTGGTCCAACAAAGCAGAAAAATGGCAATGCAGTATGGTCTGATGCGTGACTAAGACTACTGTCCCTCTATGATATATTTCTGTCAAAATCTAATTATACAAATAACTGAGATTGTTTCTCATTCAGGATGCTGTGACTGCAGTGATTTAATGTCAGTAATCAGATGTTATGTACTACATTTGCATCAGTTGTTTAAACAATTAAGGTTGTTATCAGTCACTCCCCCATTCATTTCTCAAAACCAAACAACTGTTGAATATCATGGCATATGATTTGTATATGCATATTTGGAAACAAAGGTGCTATGACTTGGTGAGGTTGGCTCAAGGCCTTGAGGGAACAGGTTGGAATATAAAGAATAAAATTTGGAGGATGAAAACAGTACAGATGAGGCGAGGCAGCAACAAAGAAGTCTCAGGAGGAACTGGTAGCCCTCACTGAAGCTAAATGAATCCTGGGCATGGCATCCAAAATGCCATGCCTGGAAAAGCAGCCCACCACCAAGAATTACCCTAAACCACGTCCATTCTTCACTCCCCTCCTGAACAACTCTATCAAGTACGTCACTCATGGTAGCCAGGGCCACATTTCCTCCTCCCTGCCACACCAGACTGATTGGTAGCATATTCCTATTCTCATTCATGGGTGGGCAATGGCTGGTGCCACACATGCTCCAAAGAGCCTGCTTTCACAGCCACAAGCGTCAATATTCTTCAATAAGCCTGATTTCTGGAAGTGTTTCTTCAGGAATGAAAGTCCCCTTGAAAATGTTTTTTGTTTAGGATAAATGGCTTTCATTTTCCTCACTAAAACCTAGTTTGCCTTTTCAGCCCTCCACCACTGGCACATTCCAGTGGGCTACAGAGTAGAGAAGCAGATCCAGAACAATGGAGGCAGACTTTTTTGTCCACTGGGCATGACAACCCATTTTCAACAGGAGCTACATGCAGAAATGAATCTTTTAACAATGCAGAGAACCACCTAAATGAAGTTGCTTGTTGCCTCCTACATACTGGAGCAAATGGAGACTTTCTTCTAACCCAGGAAATACTCTGCAGTGGCAGCACAGGAAGTGAAGGGTTTGCTATGAGCAAAATAAACCTCCTGAGTATAGTTTTGGTAGAAACACTGTACAGTTTTCTGCTCAGCACCACATTTTCTAGGGTCATATACTGCTCACCACTTTGCTGGTACAGGGCTGCAAAGTCTATCGAATTCTGTTGCACTTGGAGAAGTGAAGCAGCATTTCCCTTCCCTGGCGTGGTGGGCTGCACTGCCAGCATCTCAAGTGCCAGGACAGTTGATGGTTTTAGGAGACAAAGCTTCATAATCACTCCAGCAGAAACAATGAATTATGTTCAAGACACCCATTTAGAACCCCTGAGTCTAAATGAGAGAAGGCAAAATTTGTATACAAGATTCAAACAATGCAGAAATCAGGCAGATTTAAAAGCAATGCCTGACATATGTAAAAATCAAAATTAATTTCTCTCACTAGGTTGGTAAGAAACTTATCATGATTTAATTATTTATGTACTATTACAGTTTCTAACTTCCGAGGAAGGTAAAGCTACAAATCACGTACCATCTCAAAAATCAATACCTTGAAAACATGGGCTTGTTTCATCACTGCTGTGTGAAGATTTCTGTACCAGCATCACGTCCTGCACTGCCTAGAGCTCAGAATCCCGAACAATTTGGATAGCCATTCTTAACTAAGAATTCTTTGCAATACTTGGCAACACCTTGCAAGCCTCCGTAGAGAGAACAGCAGCCAGTGCCACAATCCACCAGCTTTGGGAGGGCATACCCCATATTCATACAAATTCACTTCAGGCTAATGCTCGTGAAGCATTAGCTCCAGCTCGTGGCCAGGAGGAAACAGGGAGAGCCTTTGGCCGAGGAAGGTGCCTTTGCTGGGTCCCCCAAAGGTGCCAACCCTGCACTAACCGTGCGGGGCCGCTCTGCAGCATGTTGACATACACCCCGATGAGCACATGTTCATCAGCCAGCCTGTCTGCAACATCCAGGCTGTACTGCAACCTGAAACGGGGCCGGGGGACAGGGTGTGATCCACACAGACACAAACAGAGAGAGCAGCGGCAAGTAAGATTGTGGAATGAATACTTCAGCGTTCTTAGGAAAAAAAAATCAAAACAAAACAACACGCCAAGCACAGAAATGATTTTGTTATTATTGTAATTTACATGTTTAGTATTTAGTGATTTAGGATGGTAGCATCCTACTTGGTGACAGAGCCAGCCTCAGAAATCAGTGAGATGACAGACCAGGCCTGGGACTGAAGCTCTGGAGTGGTACAGCAGCATTTATTACAAAACACAGCAAATTGTGAAGTCAGCATTATTTGTTTTAATATACTATATATTAATTGTGAGGTCAGCATTATTTGATTAATATACTCTATGTTGCACACAAACATTAATAAAGATACGTAACATATGTGACCAACACACTGAATTCACAAGCTGGATTTGCTTGGAAGTGTCTGATCAAGACTTTATGCATCCAGATGTACATAAATATATTTAAACATGCCTTACTTAGCTCACTGGGTTAATGGCTTATGACTATTTTCTCAGGAAAGATGTATATAGAATACATTAAAAATGGGAGGACTAGAGGAAAATGTTTTGGTTTAGCTGTGTTAGTGCAAGTTAAGAACATACTCTCTCTTTAACTTACCCTTTGCCTTTCAAGAAAGCTGGAGCAGCCCTAGCCAGCAGTTTGCTCTGCTCTACTTCAGTATCCTTGGAAGGAGAGCTAGTTAATAAGACAGGAAAACTAAGAAGAGGGTAAACTGTGATGTCTGAGATTCATTACAGAACAGAGTTTGGAGAAGCTCATTCGGGTGCCCTGGACTGAATAATAGAAGCTTTAAAAGAATTCTAGAAAACTTCAGGCAATGCAAAATCAGGAATGACGAGTTTTCCCTCCTGTTCTCCAAAAGCAAACTACTAAAGCCTCCACTACAGAAAATGACAAACAAAATGTGCTTCTCTCACAAATGGAGATATGAAGGCTTGTGTATTTTCCAGATGGAGTCTGAGATAAACATGGTCTCAAATGCTGTTTCAAGCTGGGAAACCTTACTGTAACAGCTAAATTGCTTTTCTCCACATTAAATGTAAGATTGTTTCAATAATCTATGAAAAGAGATTCATTTGGATGCAGTGATGGGATACAGCAGTTTAATTTTCAGAAGTATTGTTCTTCCGTTGATTTAAAATAATATATAGTTCACCAAACACCCTTTTTTCCCCCTAATTACAGTATTTAATAGATTGCAGTAACTGCATCTTTCCCAACACTTAAATATCCATGTTAACAAGCTAACACTGGCTAAAAATGGGAAACATTGAAAATGTTCTTTTTTTTTTTCCCATGCTGCAGCATTTTTTTTTTAAGAAACATCAAAGCAAAACAAAATCATACTTTACTTTCTTATTTTTAAAAATTATTCACCTTTTTTTTTTGGTTTGGCACCTCATGGGTGAGTGAGCATGGATGCACCTGTGCATCCAGGGTTGTATGGGTCTGTGTGTGTGTGCAGGTAGATAATGTTGCACAGATGTGGTGCATGGTAATCTTCAAAACCTTCAATATTGGGACCAAGAAGAAATTCAGTGAGGTGAGATGTATGTAATTCCCCTCCTTTTGGGAGGGCAAGGTTGGCACTGGGGTTCTGAATAGGATGGGACCAAAGGCTGTCCTGAGAACTTCAAGTCTATTGATCTATAATAAGTTTGTAAGATAGCTGAATGAAATGCTGTACTGCAAAGCAAGAAAAAAGGCTTGTTTCACATTTCTCTGCCCATCAGCATGCGACTTATGTGTACTGCACTTGCATTGGGGCAGTATCCATGCTAAACACGATCCATGCCATCTCGAAGGATGCGTTTTCCACACGTTTTCTTCCCAGTTACAGAAGGAAAATACATTCAAGGGGTACAGGGTGTGCCATTTCAGCCAAAAATGCACCTTTCAGTTCTAAAAGTACAGATAAGTATGTTGCCACAGGGGGAGACTGAAGGCTTCAGGGCAGATTTTGTGCCTTGCTTTCTAAAAGTGTGCCATCCACCAACCACAAGTTCTCCCCTCCTTTGCTGCAGAGGCAACACAGCTAGTGTGGAGAGACAGGCAAGCAAGGATTACTCACTGAGCAATTGACACCATGTCTATCCATGTCCCTTTCCCTTTTAGTTGATTAAGCAAACTTTAATCCTCCAACCTTTTCTCATGAGTTATGTTTTCTCTGCTTTTCTGATGTTTGGGTGTCTCCTCTGGACTCCAGGTGGGCTGATTAGCACATCTACCCTCGCGCTGTTGCCCTAAACTGCATGCAAACCTCCAGACAGATGCCTGCGGAATGAGTTTTAGTGGCTTTCCAGATGATGTTCCAGGGTCAAATGCAGTCTAACAATTGTACTGCTGACTTCAATTAGTTTGTGGTTCACTGCAACTGCTAGGTCCTCTGTTAAAATATTTCTATCCATCCAATTATGCTCCTATTTTTATTTGACTATTTGCTTCCTTGCTACAGCCCTTTTCACTTACAATTACTGAATTTCCTGTAATTGATTTCAGACCATTTGGACATCAATTACTACCATTGCTACTGAGCTACTTTTTTTTTATTTAGAAACTGCTCTCCAAGCACTCCTTTCCATAACTATTTCAACCTTTGTACCACCTACAAATTGGATATATTCACTCTTTTGCTTCCATTAAGTCACAATGAGAAACAGTGCATAGTGTCTGATTTAGGATAGCTTTCAAGAATCCCAGCAGATGTCCTTCTCCTAAAGTGACAGCAAACTTCTGAAAATGTCATTATTCATTTTCAATGTTGCTCTTTTACTAATTTCCCTATGTCTGTATTTCCTTTAGGTACTTCTGTGTCATCTGGGACTATGTTTGAAGTCCTTTCAAGGTCAACCTATATTGTATCTGCTGCTTCTTTTTTTACCCACTGGATCAGTCATCCTGTCAATGAAATAAATTAGTTTGGTTGAAATAATTTGTTCTTGACAAATCTATGGTGGTTATTTATTGTTTATTATCCTCCAGGTGCTTACTAACTCTTTTATAATTTCAGTATCTTTGGATACCAGGGTTAGGCTGCCTCCTTTATAATCCCTTTCACCTTTGTCTCTGATTCCACCTTCAACCCTCCTTCATTTGGAAGAGCTGATATTTGTCCTTCTTGCTCTTCCATATCTTCCTACATCCTCCAAATATTCCCCAAAATACAACTAGTATTTCAGAGATCGTTCTGGACACAGTGAGTTTCCAACTGGAACAGATATTTTAAAGACATATCCCTCCTAAAATGAAACATCTTGCAAGATGTCAAATATTGCTTCTCTATATAAATTTAGAGACAAACCTTCCAGCTATGAGCAGATGTCTATAAAGATACATACCTAACAATATTGGTGTAAATGTTATGCCCTCATTAGTGTCTACTTGGCTACTAAACAATCAAACATATAAACCTTTCCTTTAGCCAGGCAGAATATTGCTGAAATAGGTCTTCTCATCTTGTTCTGAAAACAACATGCCAAGACAACATGCAGTTGAAGTCTACCACACTCCTTAGAGACAGGAACATGGAGAACAGTGGCAAACAATATGTTCTGCTCCAAGTTTCTAGCTGTTGACTAGAAATCTGGCCTAATATCTTGTTGTGCCCAGGTAGAACATCCAATTCCTTTAACTTTTATGTGAAGTTCAAAAAGGCACCGGCCATTCTGACTCAGCATTAAATAAGACTCAATTTCTCCTTGGCTATGGGTATCTGATATCACAGCGCATTCTTTCTATCTGTCACACAATTGCCAAGTCATTTCAAGTTCACCAGAATGTGTTGCATCACACCATTTATTCCAGTTTATTACTCCTTTAGAAGAACTAAATGCATTAGCTGTGAAAGGGGGGCTGAGAATAATGAAAGAAAAAACATTCTGTTTCATCTTATCCTACCTAAGCTCAATAATTCAATAGCTGAAAGAAAACATTTATAAAGAAAAAGCAGGAGATTGTACCCATTACTATGGCAGCTATATACTTTAAGTCAGCATGACAGACTGCAACTGGGGAACAGAATTATTCAAATAAGGAAAAAAAATTAATTCAGTGTATAGAATTATTTCTCTTTACCGGACAAAAGTTTCTGTAATGCTAAGTTTGCTTGTTTTGATGTAACATATCCAAATCATTGGGCTTGCAAGGGCATTACCTACCCTGCAGTAATATTCCCTTGTTCTGCTGCCCTCTAGGCCATCAGAAATTGCAAAAGCAAATGAGAGAAAACCCCTGAATATTAGCTACAGCAAAAGAATTACAGGCTTTGTGGTTTTAATCATGTTAGCTGTCAACACAGCAAATGACCACGATTTGGTATTTGGGAGAGGATCACAGACTTTTTTGTTTCTTCTTTTCTAACACAAGTGCTTTAAGCTGTTCTTGAGCTGTACAGAACATATTGCTGATACCAATTTCCACACTGTACACATTTAGAAGAAAGGTGCTTGTAATTGCTAAGCCAGCCTCCTCATTAAAGCTCTCTTATGGACTTGCTGGCTCAAACTAAGCAAACAAGCACAGAAATTTTAAGGGGACTTTAATTCTAAAGCAGTTTGAAGAAATTAGAAAGCATCTTTAAGAAAGCTTGACCCCAACTTCCTTTAAGCTTTGGAGTAATTGTGTACCCACCCAAAATCTGTGCTTCAGATGCAATTAAAGTGTAGATAGTATATAACGCTCCATCTCCTTTCAGCTGCTCCCTGCAATTTGTCACTGCATTTACCAATTATCAAAGATCTTTCCTCTAACAAGGTTCTCCATCTTCCCAGTTAATTTCCAGTTTTCACCCATGTATCCAGAAATAAAGATGGTAGTGTGCTGAACTTAGGAGATGCTATCCATTTCCAGCAGCACAATGAGCTGGTGTGCTGAATTTAGCATTTGCTGCTATAGAGAGAAACTGGTTAGAATGGCTATGTTCTTATGTGAACACAAGTAGCTGAAATAAATACCATGGGACTGCTATGAAAGACATTCTCTGCCAATTCTTCTTTGAATAAACATTCAAATTACATAAAACCTTCACTTAAAGCTATCTGAAACCTCTGGACTAGACGGCAACACAAATGAAAGTAACCATAAGTTATCTGCAGTGAAAACAGCCAGCAGAGCTTTTAGTGTTGATTACATCCAGCTAGAAATTTTGCTCTGAGTTTGTACTCTTTGTATTATGAATGATGGAGTATTTAATATAAAATCAGCACAATTGCAAACAGCCATCAAAGTCTGTTTCTCTGGTGTTCAAGAGGGTGAGCTTCCTAATGAGGCCTGATTTTCCCAGGGCAATAGTAACAGTAAAACTTAAAAGAATGAATGAAGTCTAACCCAGATTGAAGATCTTGACATTTAGCAGAAAAGTACCTTCATATCAATAATTCTTACAGAATTATAGTTAATGCTAACGGATTAATAAGGAAAAAAAAAAGGAAAGGATATCACACTCTATATAAAAAAAGATGGGGAAACTATTCTTATGCAATTGCACATTTCTTTTATGCAGAATGAAATAGGATCTTCCTTGAGGCCACTGAGATGCGAGGGAATGCTGGAAAAAGGGTGCAGCAATGAGAGGCATGGGTCCAAATCCAGTGCTCACTAGGTAAATGAGAAGTTTTCATTAGCTTCAGTAGGACTCAGATCTGCCTTTCCTGTGGTCATTCTGAAAAGCAAAGCTGAGGGGTCTGGGAGGATTACTGGCAAGCAGCACTTAGGGCAGAACAGCAGCCACCCACAGCGAGAGCTGAGGCAGAGGAGGCTGGCTGTGAGACCTGGAGTCATCTCCAGGCTTTTGTGCAAGCCTCTTTCATTCCTTGGTCAAGAACACAACAGGCAAGTCATACACTGATGATGGAACCATAAAGGTGTGGTTTTCTCAGTTTTCAAAAGCAATGTTTCCAGCTTCCACTGGACACATTCATATTAATCCGACGTGAAAGGGTAAAATGAAAGACTTGTGCTGCGCAGAAGCGAGAGAAAGAAGTTGGCAAAGCCCACAGCCAGCAGGAAGTCTATTCAAAAGACTAATTAGAGCCCCAGAAACCCTCTAGCGCATCAGAGCCTTCCTTAAAGAATATTTTGAGTAGTTTAGCAGAATTGCTAATGATTTAGTGCATGAGCTACAGAACTACTGCGATTAGTAGGTTAGTGCTCTCATACTGACCGTGAATTGTTGTGAAGCTGATTTACATACAGCTTTATAAGAGAATGCTCATCAGCCACAGGACTGGCTGCATTTATACCCCCAAGTAACCTGAGTGATTCAAACAATGAAACTTTGTTATTACCTCAAAAAGAATACACAGAGAGCAGAGTGTTCAGAGAGGATTCGTAACAATAAATCCAATTTATTTTGAAATAATACTGACTTGGCTCTTTGTAGGGTGCTTTTTCTTTCCAATAAAAAGATGCAAATTAAATTTGTGAAAGGTGAAAATAAAAATACTGAGAATAAGCTGTCAAACTCCAAAAATCCTGCTATGTCAATGAAACGAAAGTTACAAAACTGCTAATATACAATCAATGTAATTACCTTACACATCAGCGTACAGTTAACTCTAAAAGAGCCAATATGACTGCTGCATCATGGAAACTTTTAACTGTAGACGGATGTCAAACAGTCCACTTACAAGAAGTCTGGCTACCTGTGCTTCAGGGGATTCTCATCAAGGAGTGTTTCATAGAAAAAAAAAGGAATTCTAACAGCCCAGGAAACCTGTATGTTTATATCTGATAGTTAAAGCCGGTCAATTACTAAGGAAGACAGAAGTAAAATAATCAGGTATGTTTTACAGGCAAAGAAAGACAAGCAGCACAGTAGGGAGTGCTGTGAGTTTTACTGCAGGTCCCTGGCCTAAGGAGCAAAGTGTACTTTTGTTGATCGAGCACAGGGACATCTTGGAAATACACAGAAGCATCAGCAACACTCCTAAAGAGTGCTCTAAGTGACCTCTCCTGGAGAGGCTACAAATACCCTGCCTTGCACATAAACCCCCATATATTCCAACAACAGAAATTAATCTGCATTTCCAGTCTCTCTCTCTATAGGGTGCAGATCTAGCCTTGGGAGCTGCTTTGGGACTGGCTTTCAAAAAGCACCTCAGTCACACTCACCTGCATTAAGACTGAGAATTTACAGTTTACAGCTCATGGTAGCAAAATTCAAAAATCAAAGAAGTAGTAAACCATCTTTCCTCTGACTTTGCAGTGTGCACTGCAGGTTTGGTTTCAGTTTTGGTGTTAAAATATGTAGCTGAGCATACCCAGGGATTGTGTTTAGTCATTGGGAACGCTGAAGCACTGACACACACAGCAGGAATCAAGCAATAAAATGCACCCAAGGAAGACACATTGCTTATCTTCCCTAAGACAGCAGGAGATTATTTTCCTGCCACCTTCTTACCTATGTACATTGCAGGCTTACATAGATTGGGTCAGACAGCTAGCTAATTCTACACACATATTTTGGCTGGATGAGCCAAAATATTGAGTCAAAATGTACACAGTCAGCTGCAAGCAACTCCTCTTTGGGATTTATGTTTCTGATGAGACTTCCTTGGCTTGTTAACTGGAAGGTCAGTCACTATATTCCAAGGCTATTCCTTCTCCCTTGTTGATTTTAATGAAAATCAGAATGGTTTAACAGGAGAAAGGATGTCTTGCTATATCTTGGAAATATGAAATCAACTTCTCTTTGTTCATCCATATCTTGCAGCATGATGCAGGCATTCCCAGTAGGCAATGGCATGTCCCAGTTCCTATTCCCATAGTGCTGTTACAAAATGGCTTCTCATCAGTAGCCCTTTTGGGTCCCTATGGGAGGGTGCCTGTGGTTGCACGTGAGCACATTTTAGTGGGTCAGAATGGTTCCAATGAGAGCTGAAATTCAGTGCTCTGCTGTGGGGAGCTTGGGGTGCCTTAACTCCAGCTCTCCATTCAGAAGTCTGGGTATCAGTCCAAATTAACCAAGGCCTTTCTCTACTCACGTCTCTTGTTGTTACTGTGTGAGAGGGTTTGGTTTTTTTTACCCCTGTGGGGGAACTGAAAATTGAAACTTCCACCACTATCATATAATGGTTTGATATAAATAAGGATAAGAACTCACCTTCTGTTTGCAAAGGGACTTCCTGAGGGAACAGAATGGGAGAAGAGTGTGTCGTTCATGCTGGTTACAGGTCGGGGGGGCCTGAAAGGCAAAATATCCAGCTGCATTAATTTTGCACCAAAACCCCCTCCATCAGCAACAGTATTTATGTAGAACAGAATGAGCTTGTTTAAAGTAACATTGCAACTGGCATCTTTTGCTTCAAGTAGTAATACTTTCAAATTAGAGATGCTGTGGTTTTAAGAAGTTGATAAAAATACACTGAAGTACTTAGGCCTGGAGGGAAATAATGCCTTTGTGTGTTCTGAGGTGAGTTTTAAGCAACCTGCTTGACTTTTTTTCCCCTGCTTCGGTGGAATAGCCACGATGCCATTGTTCCCTTTCCAGAGGCAACAGTCCAGGGTGCAGTCCCTGCTTTCAACCAGCCAGGATGAGCACTGGCAGTCAGTTTTCTGTGGCAGCACGGCAGCATGGAACTGCCAATAAATGAGGCATCATCTTTTCATGAAATTATTCCCGGTGCTAAGCTCCATGCTGCCACACCCACAAAGTGACCACACTGTACCCAAGCCCTCAGCATCCAATAAAATACATGCAGAATTTTAAACTGGTTTGATGGCAAAGCTTTTTAACTGGTATATCAAGCCCCCAAGTAAAAATTTAGGGTAAGTACTTAGTTCAAGAGGACCCATTAGTAATAATGATTTTATTATTACATTCTTTATTTCCTGCTTTTACAAAAAATTAAACAAGAAGGAATTTTCCTCCACTTTCTTTCACTGTCTACTCTTAAAAATAATCTGTGTATAATTTTCTCCTTCTGTATCCATTAAGGAGAAGTCTCCCCTTCTACCGGACCTCTTATGGAACATTGGGCAAAAGATCTATTCTCTCAGGAACAACTAAAAGGTATGTTATTAAAATCACAGGGTTTTCAATCAGGCATGAGCAGAATCTGAAGCCACGTATAATTCAGACCTCAATTTGGTTAATATTCCCTTTAGGCTCTGTGGAAGACCTATCTTGCTTTCTGAATTCTGCAAATGTGCAAACTGAAATATGGTAGCCATCTGCAAAATATTCACTTGGCTCCAATTGTGAAAGACAACTGGTCAACCAAAGCACTTCCAAGAAAGCCAGTTCTGCATAGAACTGAACTATTACTGTGTATTTTGTCCTGTAACTTGCTATAAAACAGGCAAAAAAATATGGTATTTGAAAAATACAAAAGAATTTCTCAGCATGAAAATGCCACACTGATTTTAAGAAGTTTAAAACTGTGAAAAGAAAGAGGTAGGATGTGGAGCATTATTTATTTGTTTATATGAAAATAACAGTTTTAACCTAATCCTGCATCTGCAGAACCACATGAAAAACTCTAGTTCTGATCAGTCATGAATTTGAGAAGCAGTCCTTTGTCTTCCATGTATTTATAAAGAAGTGTTTAATTTTTTTTTTGTAATACCGAGGTTATCATTATTTTTCCAAGCTTTTCCTCCAACAAGTGTACTAAAGAAGAAAAATACTCACCAAGTATCTCTTTTGCAGGCAGAATAAAATGGAAAAGAGATCATTAATTAAATTGTCAGTTTAATATGTATATGGTCTAAGTAATACATTGGACATGCTCCATTCTTATGACCCTGATTCTGCAAAAAGCATGAGAGCCTCTATGTATAAAAGGTCACTGATCTGTTTACAAAAAGCAAAGTTACTCTTGTGTACAAAAGTCTTTAAACTCCAAGACTTTGCTGAGGTTTCCTGATTAGCATGATTTTGTCAATTCTTACAATTCTTACAAAAAAGAATGATATCAAACTAATCTGGAGCTTTCCAAGGGAAGTTTCTTAAAGGCTGGACGCCCACTGTCACAGTCCTCAGGTTCAACTTGAATATCAAATGGATATTCAAACACAGAGTTATGTGATGTGGTAAGACAAGAACAACAGACTTCATGCAAAGCACAGGAAAACTCAGCTATTGACTATAAATTATATTTTTCTGAGGTTATTTTTATACTCCTGAAAGTGAGTGACAAAGCTTTCTGATAAAAGTGAGCTATCGATACTGAATTAATTGTCCTCAAGGAGACAAAAACCACTTAATGCTATTCAAATATGCTATGTAATAAAAGCATGCTATGGCACAACATAAACCCACAGTAAAACACCAAATTAAATAGCAGGAATTTTCCAAAGTGCTCCAGGCTGCTCTAACCTGTTTACATTGATGTCAAAAATAATGCTCCCACAGGCTTCAGATGCAAATGAAGTCAGGCCAGTGCTAAATGGATTTGAAAACTACCTCCATGGCCATGCCATTTGTCATCTCTGCAGTCTGGACTTTCTTTCATGTTGCTATTTGTATGTACAGAGAGGAAAAACAACCCTTCCATCAGTGGGAGGTGTTCTACCATCAGGTTTATGACACCTTGACAACTACTTCTCTAGATGAGGCTTTAGATGTATTTCTTGCTTAATTCAAAATTTTGTGTGGTGCCAGAAAACAAAAAAAACCATGCAGTCTTTTTGTCTGGTGCCAATCAAAGGTGGAAGAACAAACAAAAGGAAAGTCTCTGTAGTAATGCAGGGAGCACTTGTCCCCATTTAAGCTAGAAGCTAAGAAAAGGATACTGATTTGTTGCCAAAACTCTTCCATCTAATGCAAATATAAACCCCCTTTTTGCCTGGATTCCTGCCCAGAGCTGTTTCTCTCAACTTCCATTATGTTTAAAAATAAAAATCTCATCAGCGAGAAGATATTCTTGACAAGGTTCTGTAGCATACCTCTCCCCTCAGTTAATTTGTGTCAGTTATGCTGTAGATCATGATACCTCCACAACTTACAGGTTTCTCACTCATGCATCATTATAGCCAATATATATTGCCAAGTTATATTACCATCAATCTATGAATAAAGAGAAACTGTCATAAAACAGAATAGATGGTGGTTTGTTCTCACATCCCATCACTCTAAATTGTCTGTATATTTAGGAATAAGGGAAGGTGTTAATTTCACAGCAAAATTTTGGATGAGTTCCTACTTAATTATGGTACCTTCCTCCTTGCCTTGCCTAAATGCATTTAATCCATTCACAGTAGCCCAGTTTTCACAACCTTTTATATTCTGACATATCCCCAGGCCTTCCCCAGCCAACAGGGAACAGAGGCTTCTCTTTCAGTTTCCAGTTCTCTGTCTCTCTCCATTTCCCTTAAGGATGGCCAAAATCTGCCCTGTGAAATTATCACTGACTTGCCAGCAGGGCCAGGCACAGCAGTGAGGGAGCTTGGTAGATCCAACTCTAGATCATTTCTGCCAAAGAACAACGTCCTCCCAGTACTCTTGCATAAAGAGGTGCAGGGGTTTTTAACTGGCAATTAAGTGTGACAGGGATCTGGCACTATGTATCTGCCAGAGGTACCTTGTCTCTGAAGACCAGAGCACTCTTTTACACCTTGAAGAAGTTCTGCTATACCCACATACGGAAGACCATCAGCATAATCAATCCTTAAAATGTCAGGTGGGTTGGGTGAACTTTCCAGGTGTTGCACAGCCCACAATGGTTGCTGTACACTTGCCCTTAAAGTTGCTACATACAAATATCCAAGATGGACAAAGGTTAATATGTATAATAATTACAGACTAGAGCAGTTCCAGCAGCCAGTAACACAGATATGTAGCATGTAAATACAATTTTAATAGCTACTGCCTGAAATGCTTCAGTCAGGAGCTCTGGGAACATAGTTTAAAAAGATATTTTCTTAAGAAATACACTAGAATAAGAGAAATACTTTAAAGACATTATTTTTGGAACATTTCTTCCAACTTAAATTCTTTGCACCTTTCTTCCAACGTCTTAATTTCTCCTTAATTTTATGGGAAATTTAATGTTTTTTTCCCTTTTTTCTTTTTTTTTTAAGGACCCAGGAAGCAAAGGTAAGCCAAGCTGATAAATGAGAAAATCTGAGTGTCTGCCACTATGGGTAGTGGATATGCTTTAGAAAAAACCATCCAAAGTGGTACTTTCCCCACCCTGCACAAATACATTTTCATTCTGCTTTGCATTTCTTGACTCCTGCAGAAAAAAAGGCAGTGACATACTACTGCACCAAAAAATAATCTTGCTTTCTCAACATATCAAAACATAAGGATAATAGACTCTTTTCAAGTGACTTGGCAGTTGAAGGCACAAAGACTAACACAATTCTTCAAGGCTGGGTGAAGCCACAGCTCCACTAAAG
The DNA here is from genome assembly GCA_013400175.1 of Phainopepla nitens. Lineage (NCBI taxonomy): Eukaryota > Metazoa > Chordata > Aves > Passeriformes > Bombycillidae > Phainopepla > Phainopepla nitens. The sequence goes on along the minus strand of VXBQ01007037.1, from coordinate 131,005 downwards.
TCAAGGAGAACTCTGACACCTTTTTTTTCAAAACTGGTCTGATTTCATGTTTCTCTGGCGCCTTGTGTCAAGACATACCAGTGATACACTGAAGTTAAGAGTCTCTAGATGACAGAACTGATGTCCTCATTATCAATACATCCCAAAGTGCTGAAACTCCATGAAATTGCATGGACATCTCTTGAGAAGAATAGGGACATTCCAATGTTGTGTCCCAGTATTTGACTGTACATATATATCCCATTGATTTTTCAAGTAAACTCACACCAGAAGAACACTTTCACACTAAATATCTCTACCAGCAAATTTGCACTTGTGATGCATTGAGCTGGACAAGCCACATCAGCCTCCTGCTTTGTTCAGAGCTGTAGTATCTACACTTGGTGCAAGCAACTCCTACAACAAAGCTTACTTTGTCTACAGCACACAGATACTTACACAATATGAGCCAGGTTTAGAGGTTTTTCAGGCTGGTCAGGGAACATTGGGTGCAAAGGTTCACGGCTGGAAGCACAGCTTAAAGACTTGCTAAGTGCATTAGTTAGCTTCTTAGCAGGTGATTTCTGGGAGGAACAAGGAAGGTAGAGGTAATCTGGACAAGTAAGGTGCATACTGTTTCTGCTATAGGAAGCACAAAACATCAGGAAGCTCTAACAGCTCACGTACCTACGGAAGAATATCCCCCTTGCCCCCCTCCCACGTCGAGAGCTTGGTAAATCAAAGAGTGCTCCCTCTGGGGAAGGATTACTGTTGTCTTCAGAAGCATTTAGAGCAGGTTGAGGGTGTATCTATAGGGACATTGCCATGGCTTTTTTGCAATGCTGCACTCAGGCAGTGTTGAATGAAGAACACCACAGTTTGTGTTGCCTGGACTGCTGCTGGTTTGTACCTCACCAGCTCGGGAGTGCAAGGAGAACAGATCTGAGTGTGTTTGTCCCTAGAGATACACTGTATGGGACACCATTTCCCTCCCAGATATGGGCCAGGTACTAGGCTGCTTTGTTCTTCCTCCTCACCAGTATTTCCCTCCTCACCTCCAGTACCCAGTACTGTTTAGCTGCTATTACAAAGCTTCTCTTCCACCTCCTCTGGCCACTGACCACTGGAGAATGGAAATTTGAGACAGGGGCTTGCCAGGAATTGCCCCACGGTGGCAACAGCACTTCAAAAGAGACTGACATACTGTCACTGTCCCCATAAGATGGGGAGGGTCTGTGCAAGAAGCATCATTTTCATCGGTGAAAAAAACCCCAGTATTTTCTGCTTTCTGTTTTGTTTGGTGACTATGGAGTTGAGGAGCAAACTCAACTTCCCTTCTACGGGATCTCTGAGATCTAGGGTTTGTTTTAGGCTGTACGAGGGATTCTCAAGGAATTCAACTCAGCTCTCTGCGGTTCAGTTCTCTGCCAGTAAGAGAGGGTTGGTGATCCTTACACTGTCTACTCTCCCCAGAACACAGCTCTACAGGCTGAAATTGAAAAATCTTTCTGAAATTTGTCAGAAAGGGTTTTGTATTTGTGCATACACATCCTGCGTCAACTTATGATTGCCACCAAGGCCATAATGAAATACTTCTATTAGAGAAATCCAACCTAAATATGTGAAGTACAAGCTCTTTGTCTTTCATTATAAACGCAGTTTCACTCTGAATTGAGAACAGTTGATTTCCACTGCACCCATGAACACTTCCAGTCTGCATGTGATGCATTATGGAGAATGCCAACCAGGTTTGAACAAATGCTAATGAATGCTACTGAAAGGCAACTTCAAACTTGAAGCAAAACATTTGTTTCTGGCAAGGAAACATTTGAAAGCACTAGGCATGTGGTCAGATTTTTGTCTTCTGCTGAACAGAAATCTTAAGTTTTCCAATTACTTCCTACCTACAATTACAGCTTCCTGGCTACAGCAAAAAATGGATTTTATAGCACAAACTGCTGTTAAGAATGGAGTCTGAGCTACATAGTGGGCACTTTTCCTATTCAGATACTAAACTGGCCATTTGTGTCTATGCAACAAGCAGCAATTAGGACCTACAAAAACAATTACAGACCCAAGTCTGCTGGGATACAGTGCAGGGCTGTATGACTGGCATACAGAGCAAACCATGTCCAATTTAACCCTTGCCTGTTCCATCAACAGATAACTGGACATTTTAAAAGTATTAGACTTCAGAACTTTGTTAAATAATAAACTCTACCATAAAAATGGGAGCTTTTTCTGTATGCATAATTTTCCTTTTTTTTTAACAATATATTTTTTAAATGTTTGAGATTAATTAGGTATTTTCTGCTGATGTCTGTATTTGAATCCTGAAGGATTTTGATGCTCTGTAACCAAGGAGTTCTACTGGGGTTTTGCTCCAGTCCATGGAAAGCTGAGTCCCCAGGTCTCATGCCCTTCAGGGAAGGTTAAGGTTCCAGCAGCTGTTGATACTCCCCTTTGAGCTTAGAAAGCATTATTTTGGTTAACAACAAAAGGCTGAAGTGAGCTTTTCTCTGTAGTAAACACTACTGTGGATCTAAGCCCGTGACCACGCTCAAATCTACAGTGCCAGGATCATCCCAAACGCTACACGCATATGCTGCAGCCACTCAACTGAAAATATTGATGAATGAGCATTAAGCATTCATCGTTTCATTTACACGCAGCCAAACAGAGCAAGCCAATGACGACTTTACCGTGAGTCCTGGGGGAACGGGAGAAGCTGCCATGAGCCTGGTGCCCTGCTGCCAGCCCCTCCTGCGCTGCCCTCACCGCGGCACACTCCGTCACGGGCGCCCCAGATCCTCACCCACTCAAGACTGTTCCCACCTCCACGCTCTCCTGACGGCTCCCAAGGCCGGAGCCTACCAGAAGGGTCACAAATCCAAAGTGCCAGCCTGGCTCCCAGCTCGCCTTAGCCACACAGCTGCCCGGAGCTGTGGCTGGGGGCTTCTCTGATGGCTGGAGGGCAAAGCAGTCTGCAGTGAGACAAGAGCCTTCCCTTACCCATGACGTGTACTCTTTCATTTGGTGCTGGTTGCTGTGGGAACCGCTGGCATGGCCCCTCCAGAAGCAGTCCTGACAGAGCTGGTAATTGTGACACTGCTGGCAGCGGTAGCGAAACCCCATCATGCTCTCGCTGTGGCAGTAGGAACACTCGACGGGGTGGAAGACTGTGTGGGAGAAAGAAATGGTGAGCCAAAAACCAAAACAAAGAAACACCCAGAAAAAGTTTATGGACAAACCCCAAACTGAAGAGTGTTCCCTTCTTTGTTTAAAGCAATCTGCAGCGCTGTATACTGCTGACAGCTCTGACCCAAGAAAATACAGCCACCTGTGCTAAGCCATGGGCAACACTTCCTACACTGGGCACCAAATCCTTCTTCACTTCTGAGATGGTATCTGTACTTCCTGCTCACAGCAGCAAAAAAATGTGCGTGCTCAGTGTTCAGTGTCTAACAGAATACATGACAGAGTAAAGAGGAGGGCCACGAAGATGAGGACTCTCCTATGAAGACAGGCTGAGAAAGCTGTTCAGCCTGGAGAAGAGAAAGCTCCAGGGAGTCCTTAGAGCAGCCTTCCAGCACCTAAAGGGGCTAGAAGGGAACTGGAGAGGGACTTTGGCCAAGGGCATGTAGGGATAGGACAAGGGGGAATGGGTTCGCTGAAAGAAGGTAGGTTTAGATTAGGTATTAGCAAGAAAATCTTTACTGTGAGGATGGTGAGGCACTGGATTGCGTTGCCTGAAGAAGTTGTGGATGACCCATCCCTGAAAGTGTTCAAGGCCAGGGTGGATGGGGATTTGAGCAACCTGGTCTAGTGGAAGGTGTCCCTGCTGGGTAGTTGGAATTGCATGATCTTTAAGGTCCCTTTCAACTCAAACTATTCTATGATAGAAGAAATCTGTATGTGGGAAAATCCACTGCAGCTGCACCACAGGCAGAAGCTGAATGTTTTGTTTTGCTTTAAGCAGCTGAAGTGAGGCACCTTGGAGGAAAAGTCAAACTCAGCTGTATGACTACTGAAAGGGTTGCAAATGTACTTAGACATGTTAGTGTCTCCTAATTACTGCTGTCTCATCTGTACAAGTGGTGTCATTTAGGTACCTATATATGGAGTTGAACACGTAGCTTTGGATACTCAGATGTGGAAAGCTGGCCTTTGGAGGGACCTTTTCTCTGTTCAGAAGCAGGCAGTGACAAGGAGGCAAGTCACTGAGGATGTTAAAGCACCAAGTGAGATATTCTGAACTACCTTTCATGGAATAGTGCTATTTCTGTTCCTCTTTCCTCACTACAGCATGTACCCAATTTACCACAGGGTACTGAACATCCCCTTGCTCCCAGGCACCCTCTGCCTTTCTGTCATAAGGTTCAGTCTAGGAAAATTTGGATCAGTGCTGAAAGTGTCAGAGGTTTAATTCCTTGCCAGAATTTTGCAGCAGGAAGGGTTTCTGCTCTAGGCTAGGAAACACTGTGAAGCTGGTGAGGGACAGGGATGGATGACAAGAGCTTGAGGAAGGTGGGGTAGGTTCCTCTGTAGCCAAAAAGGACTTGGGAACATCACCTTACCCACCTTGGTGCCTTTCATTGGAAGAGGGATTTGTTTGGCACAGGAACACATACAACTTTTCCTCCTTTTCCTTTTATCACCAAAAATAGAGGCACACCATCCACAGGGAACTTCCTTTTCAGAGGATATGGTCTGGCAGTGTAGACTGAGGAGTAGATCCCTCCTCAAGACCTTTTGGCTGGTGTTTTGCACTGCACTGGACATCTCCTGCCAGGAATACTGCACGAACGGAAACTGCCAAGCTGTTCCCTCTCTGCTGCCATATGTCATAGCTAATAAAAGTTGTGGTCTTGATAGTTTACCAAATATAAGTGTGTGAATGGATGAAATCCTATTGCTTATCCAGAGCACAGGAGGAAACATGATCAGGTTAACTTCCTGAGCACAGCAAAATTTAAGCCATGTTCCTGGCTGAATGACTAACAGACTTCAAATATTTTACCAGTCGCTGTAAAAATAGCACACGGAGTCAATGAACCCAGTACAGTAGCTTTTACAAAACCATCTACAGAGTGTGAAGATCGTCACACCGAAGTTTATTCTTGTAACTGTGTTTTGGCAGTGTCTCTTTACTTACCATTTTCAACATTTGCCAGTCGATGCAGAAGTGGTAACCACACTAGACACTGTGGCGGGGGATCAGACATGAGAGTATCCAAGAAAGTGTTTAATGTGACTTTTTTCTGCTCAAACAAGCAAACAAACATGCACAAAAAAAATCAGTAATTAGACATCTCAAAATTATTTTATCTCGTCTCTACAGAAACACTAGGGAAAAAGTTTCAAACACTGTTTGCCTGTAGCCCTGATTTACTAAAAAGAACAAGTGATACTAGCAAAGCTTTACCAGACTATTTTTAGTCAGTGCAATGATACAACTGATGACTAGAAGTCATTCTCACAAGGCTGGGTTGGAGACACTCAGCTCCCACTCACTTCCAGACTCTGTTCTAGAGTCACTGCCTGAAGATGCTTTGTGGTTAAGGGTGGTATTCAACTCTGCATGTTCACATCTGTTTTGAGTATCGTGTGACAAGTACAAGTGCATGCAGGGTATCACTGCGTATGACCAACTTTCAAATGAAAAATCACTGCTGAGGGTACTCCAAAAAAGAAAATGAGAGAAAATACTGGCAAGGGAGTACAAATTTGAAAGAAATATAGAATAAAGAGAGACCACCACAGGCAATTTGTTACCGTAATTCAAGAAACTTTGCTTGTCTGAGGAGCAATGGCAACCAGTTATGGGTGAGCTCTCATTGTGGGATGTCAAGATTGCGTATGCTCAGGGACTGCAACTGTTCCTAAACTCTTCACGCCTTTAAGCACTCAGAGATCTATGCCTCTTTAAATTCAAAGAGATTTAAACTCTAAGATATCTCTGCTGATTTTAAAAATGCAATCTAGGGCCTTAAACTTCTTAGGTGTCTGGAAAAAGTAATGACAAATCTTAGTGCATTTGTTTTTTTAATCAGCAACTGAGCCTTCCTTAAATAAAATTTAAGATGCAAAAATATTGAGCCCTGCTGAGAATATATGTAGATATATTTTATAGACATACATATTTAAGTAGTATCCTCATACCCAAAGGGATGGGTAAATTTTCATATCTGATTGCATAAGCTGCTGCTTTAACTTGCTAAAGAACTGTAGTTACCCCATGAGGAAGCTAAGCAGCAGTTATGCAGTGACATGTATCATCTCTGCGTGTTGTGGAATTCTTTAAAGAGCTGAGGTTTCCAGATGGAGTATCTGTGCTCCATTTATACACAATTACCACCAGATGTAAATAAAAACATTATTTCTCTTATACACTGAGTGATAAATGGAAAATATCTCACATTGCAACAGTCTCAGGGAAGAAATACTCCAAGATATTTTGAAAGAAATAAAAGTATTTGTTCCTAGGAGAAAATACCGCAGGCTACGGTGAAAATGGGCTTGATTTTTTAATGAACAGAAATAGCCAGAATATGAGCTCTAAATCTCACTGGAATACTACCTTTCCCCATAATAAGTGCAGTGTGGAAGTCCAGTCAAATACTACCACCTGCTTGTTGTATGAATTACCTTCCCAGCCATGGGGAGCAGATAACCACTTCCCAAATAGGCATCCTATGCTATAAAAGCATCAGTTCAGAGAAAAGGATCTTTCTTTTGGAGATGTGGGCTTCTTTTTCTCCTGTGGATGCTTGGCATGGCTTTGCTGACCAAGGCTGTCAGCAAATGTCTGTGTTGTCTCCAGCACAACTTGAGAGCACAGGGGAAATAAAGGTGGAAGGAAGCCCAGGAAAAGAAGGGACCTCCAGTGCCCCATACTGCAGAGCTGAGTAGCCTTAGATCTTCCCTCTGCTCTTGAAGGGATACACACAATCAGTCTAACAAGCAAACAGATGAGGAGACAAGAACAGCTCCTCCACAATGCTGTGGGCTTTTGAAAGCACCTAGAACTTCAAAATCTGATTGGCACCAAATAAGGCAACTCAGTTTCAATGACAGCTTTATGGCCAAACTGCTCTGGTGATCACTGATTTTATGGATTACAGAAAAAAGCAGTGTCCCTTAAAAGGACACCGTCAGAGCAATTTCCATACATTTTCCTCCTGCAATTTTCTTTCAGCTGCTGGGAAAGTTTAAACCAAAAGCTGTTTTCTAAATATACACTACACACAGATGGAGTCTAGGTTTGTGGAATAACACTTAGACAAGTGCTAAGAAAATGAAGTTAGCATCTATCTTTTCAGTTTGGGATAATTATTTTTTTAGAAGTGATTTTTACAATAGTAACAATACTGTTTAATACAAAAAGAGTATAATATCACATCAATCCTACCTATGGGGGAAAGTGGTGATGACAAAACTCATTTTTGAGCCACAGATTTGTATTCTGAAACATTAAGTCAATTGCTCCAAAATTTCTGTCCCACAAATTTGCCGATGAGGAAACACTGTTGTTTCTACTTTGAACAGCCATTCAATCTAGCAGTGGTTCACAGGCAGAGGAAAATACATGGTTGGATCAAGTAAACCAGTAGAATTGGGAATAATAAAACATTTCTGCAAAAGGAAAAATCCTTTCAGATGTAAACTGAATGGATTTGACATCATAAATAGGTAATTCCCAGAATTTTTTATTTTCCTGAAATTGAAGAATGTCTATATATCAGGAGGTTGAACAGCTTCTGGTAAGTAAAAGTGACCTATTGGAAGAACAAGTGAGAGTGCAAAATTTATTCCAAGCTATCAACTTCTGATAATGCTATGCAAAATAAGAGAGGAAAAACACCTTGTGTGTGACTATGACTGTAAATACCATTTATCATAGTGTCATAAAGATCTGAATTTCATTTCAAAACTCTGGTTCATCCCTAGTGATGATGTAATGACAACTTCACAAAGTCAATTTAAGTGAAATATCAGACTAGATTTACAAGAGTATTAGGCTGCCTCCAGATGCAAAACAGCAGCTGTGTACCTACATCAGTCAGAGACTTAACTCTTGTTAGTTCTAAGTGGAGCTTGTAAACAAAACCATCTAATTAATGCCTGCTTGAAGATGTTGTTTCTAAAGGTACCTTAATGCATCTGGTCCACTCAGTTGGATGCAATCTCAAAGCAAGTGCCATTTCTGTGGCTACTGAGATAAAAAACAAGGCTTGAACTACATTTTTTTAGGAAAAGAAATTCCTTTTTTCATCTGTAGTAACAGCATGTCCAACATGCAAAGCTCTGAATGCCCTGTTGCCATGCAAGAGCACTCTTTCATTATTTTAACACAAAACTACCAGAAGTCACTTCACCACGTTCTTCAACATAGGATGAAATTCTGTTTTAAGTCTCCCTCTGTCAAACAAGACTAGTTTCACATATGCAAACATTACCATTTCAAATGAATTGGGAGATGACTCAATAAATGAATTTCAACATCTTCTTTCAGTTGACTGGAGTGCCTATTGATTAGTGATGAAACTCAGAGAGTACAAAAAATGAGACTATTTTGCATGAAAATGACACTATTCCTGCTCCATTGAACTTACTTGCTCAACAGTATTCAGTTAGCAAATGAAAGGATAAAGAGAAGGAAAATACAACTTTATTTCTAACATTATCCCAGTTTCAGCATATTCCCTTACTACGTATTTATGGAATTATAGAGTGTGATGCAAGAGCCAGAGGAATTCTCTCTTTCTCCACTGGAGAAATGGACAACCAGCCACAATTATGCAATCTTCTGAAGTGCTGTGTATTAGCTGAAGCCAATGTGCTGTACTTAGTGTACCTATGGAGTCTGTTGAGTTGCAGAAAAATCTTGTATTTTCTTCAGGATAACTTCATTGCTTTTCTGACCCTGTCTCACCGGGGATTTTCTAATACATGCCAATTCCCATTTACAAAAAAAGTTTTAAGGTGATTTTCTTCTCACTCCTAAACCTGCATGTCTATCACTGGGAAAACATGAAGTTTGATTTTTTTTGGTGGAACTTCATCTTTGTATGCAGAAGTTGGTCTCCTGCATGCTTATACCAACACCAACTAAGTGGAGTGGAGGACTGCATGTCTTGGAGTATAAATATATATAATACCTAAAGGTATATATGTAACTGGTGTTTAAATTAAGAAGTTCCCTAATTTAGGAATGTGTAAGCCCAGATCTGAATCAGTTTTTGACTAAGCCTCTCTCTTCATGGTTATATGGGGAACCTGTGGAGACCAGCTTCCTGTTGAAGGCACTAAATCTACACACCAGAACTCAGCAGAGTGGAGCGTCCCCTCCCCTCCAGCCCTGTGTTTCCTGGGCAAATAGGCACCTGTGTGTAAGACAGGAAGAACCCTGGCCTGCTCAGAGGGGTGACTGAGATCCTGTGTCTCTTCACTTACCTGTTGTGAGAAACAGGACTTTGCCGACTGCTCGGTGTAACCAAAGGAAGGCCCCTCGAAGACAGCGGTGGGCAGCTTGAGAACCTCGCGCAGAAACATGTCGTACCTGCCGTAAACCATCACCCCGCTGGAGTCAGAAATCATGGAGAAAATATCTGAGGCGGGAAAGGACAAGGAAAGAACACAGCAGCTTCAGTGTGAGCTACACATTTGCTCTGAGTTCAGTATCATCTGATTTAAAGGAGAAGTGCTTGGCTTATGGAAACCTCCATTATTACCACATCTTTAATTCCGACCTCTTTCAATAGTAACAAGAAGAATTATTTGCATATTAGGAAGTAGCTGATTTTAATACTGAAATATTTCTGATTTGTTTTTCTTTGTGTGTGGTCAATTTTAAGCAAAGTCTGATGCATGGCATGAGGCAGTAATTTAATCAGATAAGTGGGCTCTGATTTGACAAGATACGCTACATCAGCTTTTTGCCTACTGCCACCTTACCATGTCAAATCAAAATCTTGACAACGGGTTCATTAAGTCAGTTATTATCGTCTTGGACACACAAAGCTATGAAGGTCTTGCCAATGCATTACTTTTCACTCTTCTCCCTTTTTTATGTATAAAAATATCACACTTTTATTATTGCAGTGATGTCAGTTTGTCAGCCCTTACTTCTCTGCTTGTTTAAAATTATCCTCTGCTTAGCAGGAGATCTCTGACTAAGGAACATTTATTGTTTTTCAGGCTGTCATGTCAGCTGCTTCATTTCCAGGAACCTGGAAGGGAAATTCTGACAACAGGACTCTGGGACTGCTGACCCAAAAAATCATCATTGTACTTCAGCCTTCCACTGGATGGACCCAGTTCCTATTCTTAAAGCATCTTAGGAAACAAATGGTGCTCAAATTATAATTTATAACTTTTGTTCATTCTGTATTTGAGTTTCTACATAGAAATAATGTATTAAAAAATGGCATCAAGTCTGGAAGACTAAATCAGCACCTGGGATTTCTACTTGTCTACTCTAATCAACAGTAATTTGTAAACTCAGTCTTCTTGTACTGAAGTAGAAAGCTCAGTGGAAACTGAAGGTTTGGTCAAAAAGTCTGGAAAACAGTGTTCTGGACCTGAGCTACAGACATTGTATCACTAAACAGAAAGTCTTCCATTGCAGGTATGAGTAAACTATGCATTTGCTATTGGGGAACTGGGAATAAATCCTATGAAATGAGAATCTGTTCACCAAAATACATGGCATAAGAATGCCCTATGGAAGAAAATATAAATAGTACATAAATGTATTGTTCTTCTATGTGTGAAAAAACACAGATGCTATTAAAAATAACCAGATGAAATTGTTAAATGATGCTTCATGATGCTGAGGCACTTATTTGTATTCTGAATTCAATAACCCAAATAGAAAAAATAAAATCCATCAGTAAGAACCTCAGTGTACACAATTTATCTTTAAAACCTCAGTGCGAAGTTCAACCAAACATTTAGTGGGATTTACTTGGAGATATACATAGGGCAGCACCAAACCCAGCAAGGAAACTGGAGCTTATCCTAATTTCCTCTTTTCTACTTGTACTGTTATTTCTCCAGCAATAACAATTTTTAACAGGTAAAAAATATCACTTACATCTTAATTTGTCCATAATTTTTCCTCCACAAAGAGTTGCCAAGGCCATTTTGACAGCAAAAACGGAAATTTTACCATGTCCTTCCCTGTTCAAAAGTAGAAAGTAAACATAATTTATATGTCCATTTTATGAGAGTCTGTTCAATTAAAATGCATATCTCTGACATCACTTACGGTAATGCACAATATATGTGGATTGACACACAGAGAAATAAGTCCTTTAAAAAGAAAGTTTGTTTTGTGGGAACATGTATCAGGACACTGTTCTGTAAAGATCTCAGAGCAGATTTATTACGTATTTGAAGCTCAGTGTTAAACTGTTTATCTCATTATACACTACAGTGATAATTATAACTGCTATTTGTGATACAGTAGCACTGGCAGACACCTATCACTCTCATGGTTTCCTTATCCTAGTTTTTAGGGAGGTTTTTGGACCTAGAAGACTGCAAGTACATGAAAAATTCAGCACTGGGAACAAAAGTGAAAAAGCACACAGGGCTCACATCATTGCACAGACTTCATCAGCACCGGTCAATAGGTCCTGACAGTTGCCTTTTAAACGATACACCTGACCCCCAGGAACCCTGAAAAGGACTTTGCTGAAAAATGGGGAATATGCCTGCACCCAGAATCAGCAAAGGACGTATGCTGTGATATGGAGAAGAGTTTTGTCCCTGGTTTGTTCAAGATGAGGCTGTACCTGGCTCTCTGCTTTCAATTTACAATGCATAAACGCTAATAAACCCGAAATTCACCCAAGAGTTTATCTTGGGGCAAAAAGGCACACTGCCAACTCTTCCCCCAACTGCCTTGAAGCATGCAATGGCTTAACTTTATCACTCCTCTTGCTATCCTCATTCTCCTTTTACAGCCACGATGGTCCCCAATGATCACCTGCCATCACAGAAACCCTGGTTTATTTGAGCTGCATGAGTAAAACACGACTTCACACACTGCATGGCACACTTAGCCCCTGAAACACCTATCAGTCTCAGTTTAGTGTTCAGCCCCTTTCCAAAGATGAGAATGAACACATCCTCCCAAATTCACCTGCTTCTTAACGTTAATTTCTTGACATCCAAGTGGTGAAATGTGGTTTTTCTTGGAATCTTCTGAATCTTACTGTAAGGCAGTAGGGAGTCCAGAGTTGCACTGGAGCAACTTCTATCCATTATCCAAACTCCTTAGCATTACCTCACAGCTTCCCACATGAATTAATGATATTAATTAATGCCATCAGTGAGGACATGTCATCACGCTTTAAAAAAGAGACAACCGATATTTGTGAGGTTAGCAAAATGGCAGCAAAAATAATCCTGTCCATATTCCAACAGGATTAATGACGGGGCTGGACAATGAAGTTTTGTGTAGGTTTTGGAAATGCAGTTTCTGTGATCTTCGGTCTATTCTACCAGGGAACACAATGTTTATAAGGGATTTCCTCTTTAATGTATGCAATCACGTCCTACTACTCCTATATAGTAGTATATAGAAATTTAGCTCTTCATCAATATTTCTAAAATCACTCTGTTCATTGTCATTCATAATTTAAAGGAAGAAAATTGTGTCTGGTTGCAACTGAAAGGTGAACTGATTCTGGGAAGACACAGAGCCTGTGACTGTGCCTCTTTCTCTGCTAATCCCAAACCAGACTAATGCAGTAACATATACATGTAAGACAGACATGAATGGTACACTCACATCTGTACATTGATGCATGCTACATGCTTCACTGCTACATTCATTAAGTCACTCAGACTTCAGAAAATGAGTCAGTTCCCTAAGCTTGACTGGCTAATAATTTTTAAAGTTCATTGAATTACATTTAGTTCTGTCAGTGTAGCCCATAATTCTAAATATCAATTCTAATTATTCTTTCCACTCATTTAAAATTCTGCTTTTTGCCAGAAAATCAACTAGAAATACAGGCAAAAAGTAATAAATTCACTATTTCAGAATTTAAGAAAGAAATATTTACTGTATTCTTTAATGCTGACTTTAGTGCACACTTTTTCATTACATGAATTCCCTTTGACTGGCTTCATAAGATTAAAATCACAGCATAGGAATTTCCAGACTTCTGTATTTCCATCCTTTGTTGACTGGATTCTGATTTGTGTAAACCAGACTTAGCACTGTTACAGCTGAGAATGTGGTCCTTTTGTATTCTTCCTGTGCATGATGCCCTTTAGACCCTTAGGAATTTTTCTGCACTGTTTCATCATGAGGTTTCCATCTGCCTTTAAAAGAGTTGTTATATTACAAAAAAAAAAAAAAAAAAAGGCAGCTAAGTAAAAGCCATGGCATTATTAAGAAGCAAGGGAAGATTTAGAGATTAAAAAAAAGCCCATGTGGAAGTGCTTCAGATTTAGAGTATTTTTCCCAGGAGGTTTAGTTACATTTACTAATAGGATTATATTCTTGCATGGCAGACCCATATCAACTTGGCTTCAGCTTTCCACCCCAGAGCCACTGGCTTTTCCCATAGTCAAACAGTTATGGAAGAGAGGAATGGAAAAAGAGAAGACATCATTTATCTCTTCAATCTCTCCATTTGAGTTGATTAGTTTTGACACTGTATTTTGTATCGGTCATTTGTATTCCTAAAAGCATCACAAGTATAAACTCAATCTGCCCTCCAAAGACATATGTGTGTGTGTGTGTGTGTGTGTCTGTGTGTGTGTGTTTGTGTTTATGTGTGCATATACACACATGCATATTTAAATACATATGACTGATGATGAACAGGCAGGGTAATGGCGCCTATGACTCGTCATGATCATCTGGATCCAGAAGTGCCCTAAGCTACGTCTAAGCTCTACAGATGCCCTTGACTGGCAGCACTGGGGCCTCACAGTGCTTGCTGTGCGAAAGAAATGCTGAAGCAATGGCTCACAGCAGCAGGAGGATCTCAGTAGAAGTCGGTGCTCCCTGAAAGCAGCTGTGGGCTGGCTAATGCAAAGAGAAATACATTTTACTAGTGGAAATAAGAGAGGACAGCAAGTATTTTGATTTTATATTGCACCTCTCTTACCGAGATTACTCCTCAGCAAGAAATATAAACGGTGTCAAAAGCAAACCTCGAAGCTGATGTGCACTTAGCAACAGTACAGGATGGAGTACTTAGGAAAGGGAATGGTGGCCTGGGTTAAAGGTCATCTCTCACTGCTCGGGGAAAAAAGGGAAAAGGTTATACATGCTTTTAGACACCAGAGCAGAGCAGAAGGTTTCCTCTTCCACTGCATAGCTGCAGAGAGAGAGACAGCCTGTCCACAGAGCAAGGAAACCCCACAGACTTCCTGACAAAATCCACAGACCATACAAGGCTGAGTCCAGCTCCAGAGCCTGATTTTGCCTATTGGGTCACCAAGGAGAGTGGTACCAAACAGATGACACTGTCATTTGTCAGGATCTCTAGCAACACCCATACTGAGACAGGCATACAGTGGGGAAAGCTATGAAGTCATAGCATCACATCTTTAGAAACAGCAAATGTCCACGAAAAGGACATTGAGAAAATACCATTTTTCTCACTAATGAGGTTTAAGTGGTGCTCCCTCAATACTTAAAGATATCTTTTGCAAAAGTAACAAAAGTTTTTCAGTTATTGGTTACTGTCCACCGTAATCAAGGCAGTCAATTCTGAAATGTGAGAGGCTGTAATTACAAATTCCCATTTTCACAACAAGGTTTTAAAGACGAAATTTTATTGACATTTAGCAAGATTCTTTCATGTAGGAGAGTAAAATGCATAATGTCTGAATCTCTGAAATGCATTTTTTTTGCCAGACTTCCTTTGTAAATGCCTCTGTGGCTTTCAATGAGTAGCAAAGGTGGAGAAGAGAGGGAATTAAACACTTTACTGCTCTGAACAGATGAATAAGCAAGAAGTTGTATTTCCAATGCAGATATTGATCATCTTTATGTACTGAAATCAGTACAATTCAAATGTCCAATTGATTAAACAAAGACATGACAAAGGCATACTTTCTCTTTTCTCCGCATAAGTCAAGCCCCCCCACAGCCAGGCAGGGTCTGTTTCATAGCCCAGGGCCCACAGCTCCATTTAGAGGACAGTGTATGTCAAGGAACAGAGAAAATTCAGCTATTTTCTTATCAGTTAAACTTCACAGCAGGAATAGCTGGAGATGATCCAGCACAGAATATTTCACACTCTGTTTAAAAGCAGTTTTTTGGAGAACAACTGGACTGAATGAAGCTGACATTCCACCTTGCTGCCTAGGCTTTGACACCAGCCTGGGAGGAATTTTTCAGAGAGGTTTGTACTTGTCAACTTTTTATGTAGTACTTGGTGTGCCAGTGAAGGAAGTGTGCTTTTATTTCATAAAGCCAGTTAATCACCTTAGGCCTTGAAGCAAAAGACATCACCCAATTTTAATGTGTGGTTAAAAATCAGGCATGTTTCTGTCTAGATTTTTTAGAAGTCTGACCACCTCATTCTGCTCACTGGTTTTGGTCTGTCAGGGTCATCTACCATATGATGCTGACCTCCACAGACTAATGATAAATTAATTGGAGAAGTATTTCTGTTTGTGAATTTTGAATTTGTTGGCTTGCAGTTTTATAGGGTTGTACTTTAATTTACTTTTAGCAGCATGAAGGAACACCACATTCAGTCTCACATGAAATTCTAAACACTGTAATTTTTCCCCAGTTTTTCTCCTTTCAGGCTGGAGCAGGAGAGAAATATAATTAATTATCTGTGGGCCTAATGAAACTCCAAGGCCATAAAAAAACTGGGATGTAAGCTCAGCACCAGCAGTGGCCAAGTTGGCCCACATGCCATGGCAGTACACAGTGGTTCCTTTTGTGTTTTGCTGGCCAAGTTTTAGCTCCTGAGAAGACATCTATATTGCAGGCCTAAGGAAACAGTCCTTGCCAGAGGGCAGAGAAACCTGCCAGGTTTTCAGCAGGCTATAAAAGAAGGAAGAGGCTCTGTTTAAAGTTTGGAGGATCTTCAGCCAGTACAGTACACAAAGAGCAATATATATATTGCTAGCTATATATTTAACTAGCACTAAATAAATTAGTCAGTGGCAGGCTTATTAGATTTTAAAACATGAAATAACTTGTCCCTTGTGGTCCTTTCATATATGTTAGGTAGCAGACTCCATTTCTCCACTTTCTTTGGATTCCAAATGGGACATGAAAATCTGCTCCACCTTCTCTGGACCTGCAGCACCTTGCACTTGGCTTTGCTAAACCTCATGAGGAGATTCCCATGGGCCCACTTCCCTGGCCTGCTGAGTCCCTCTGGATGGCATGCAAAGCATTGCTCCTCACTGAACATGAGACCACAAGAGAAGACCTTGCTCCTCCTTCCACCAGCTTCTAACTTTCAGCAGAGAATGACCTTTCTGCTGCACTGGAGGGGAGACAAAGGAGCAACACGGGAAGCAGAGACAGCAGCTCTGATTTGACCCCTGCAGCTCTCATGCTGTCCCTGCAGCATGTAGAGCCACCTCCCACCCTCCATTTCCCAGAAACCAGGAAACCTGAACCACCAGTGGTTGTTAAACCAATATCCAACACAAAACTTCAATGATATGAGTCATACTAAAGTGTAGGGTAAATTGTGAGAATCAGATGCTTAACTGGTATGTCTTTATTCGTGACAGGTGTCTAGACTTCCATTACAGTACAGAGAGACCTAGCTGCCACATATCTCCACGAAACCTGAACTCAGGTATCTCAGATTGCACCTGAACCTCATCTCATATGTTTGGTATATTTACAACGGGGTGATAGGCAGTTAGTCCCTCTCTCTGACCTCAGAGCTGGGAGCCTCTTCCTAGGGATTCCTTGGGTATCTCTGCCCTTCTGGGAAGTACAACCCATGCGCTACACTCAGAGGCAGCACAACAGACTGAGCTGCTGCTTGACAAATGGAGTGAGGGTCACAGCTTCTTTACCCGGGGGGGGGCCTGATGGGAGCCCAGAAACAGTTTGTGAACCACAGCACATGGGATGTTTTCAGGGTAAGTAAAACCTTATCCCCTTAAAAACATTCTCTGATTCCCTCCAGGGGACTAAATTCCTCTACTCCATTTTGCTGCAAGTAGCTGTTTTGTGTAGTTGAGATCTTTTATCCCTTTACAGTAAGCTACAAAACATGCACATTATCACAGGTCTTGCTTCCACAGTCCAGGGTCTTTCCCTGTGTTTACCAGCCAGGAAGCAGTTTACTTGTGGCATGCAGCAATAAATGCATCTGGTCATTTCCAGTGTGCTTGTCACAGCCACAATGGTACGAATTAAAATGCCCGTTCCTTCTTTTATTGCCCCTCAGGGGAGGAAAATATTCCTGAAGGCTATGATTTCACAATGGATTGGCTTTTCTTCCTCTCAGAGGGGCAGGAGGAGAGGTTGAGTGCAGCCTTCTCATGTGGAACACCTACTTTTTCTCCCTGTTGCCATGGCGACTGAGCCACTGGCTGGTCTGGCACAGAGAGGTACTCAGTGACACTCAGCACCAGGGCAGCAAAAAGCAGGACTGGGAAGGGACAGGGGAAACATCCTTATTTTAATGCTTAATAGCTGGTGTTTTCTGCTGGTGAATTTTCAAATAAGCCATAAAGTGACAACATCTGCATCTGTCAGACTGAACCACTGTTCTCCAATAACTCAGTTTTGACGACTGCAAATATTGCAGTACAGGTTGCCAACTACGTATTCAGAAACTGCAATAGGTATACACCGAATACTCATTAATGTAAGTGGTTTTCTCTAGCTCAAACTTGTTCTTTTTGTAATACGAGTCCCATGCAGTAATAAACAACATGAATTTCATCACCCCCAGGTCTTTAATCCTATTTCTGTCATGGTCTCAAAATCATGCTGCACTGCCATGAGCCAGAAAAAAAAAATTGCTTACAGCTGCAAGATCTTGCAGGGAAATGAGCTCTTTCAAAATAATGAGCTATTAACCCATGGCACCGCTGCAGAGGCATTGCAGTGGTGTCAGCCACTGGTGTGTCAATAAACAACAAGCCAAATTAGAAGCGCATGTGAATTTGTTTTTGTAGATAATTCTTCTTTGATATAAACTGGAACAAGTCTGAGTAGCTGGATGAAAACACAGTTGGGCTGAATTTGGCTCGAAAGAAAGGAAAGCAGAGGCCCTTAATTTAGGTTATCTCCCTAGTTAGCACTATTCACACGCTCGTTATTTGGGACAGAATTGAGCCTGTTCACTTGTTTCCAGAGATATTCCTGGAGGAAGTAAAAATCCTTTCAGCAGCTGGGAGAGGGGGGAAGAGAGGCAGACTTACGGATCAAAGGCTGCCAGCAGGAAGTTGAGCAGCAGGCTGATGGACTGCTCCACGTTGATCTGATGGGTCGTCGGCATCCGCTTGTTGAGCTGGTAGAAGATGGTTGAAATCACGGCCTCCAGGCGAGCCACGTTCAGCTCGATGCTGGGGTCCAGGTTGTTCAGGGCGTTCTCCCGCAAGGCTTCTATCACATTCCAGATGTCCACCAGGTGCACTAGGGGACAGGACAGAAAAGACTCAGCTGGGAAAACGTGCTCCTGGAAGCAACTGAGAAAAAGAGTCACCTGCTCCCACGGGGTGGGGGGTAACACAACCATGTACAACGTGCTTCATGAATAATAATTAGATGAATTAATGCGTTTTCCACCACTGAATATTGAATCTGGTGGAGGAATGAGCAAATAAAATTCAAATCCGTTAATAAACAAACAATATATTGATATTACTAGTTGTAATGAGTACAACCTCAGCTTGGGAAATCATTCCTCATTGCATCAAGTATTCAAATAAAAGTCTGTATTTTACAGAAATCACAGAAAGGTAAACATATGCTAATTGTTTTTCTGAACCATGACTTTATGAATCCCCATTCAGAAATTACTCTTAGATATTAATTTGCATAGCAGATGGGCTTTTCAGAAGATCCTACGAATACTAAGTGCTTATCACACACTGATATTTTGAAAATTCTTTTCAGCGATTTGTATGGAAAGCAAAATATTTTACAGAAACAGAATTGTAACTGAGTCAGGGTACATTTAAACAAATAACACATAATGAAGTGATCCAAAAGTCATATTTTATGTCTTCTAAATATATTTGCCAAATGATTTGTTAAATCCCTCTCTTTGATGAAGTCCTGGTCTAAGCTGAATTTGATGGGGCCTGTTTTTACCTACAAGGACAGCTTAAAGGACAATCTGTGCTCACCCTTCATATTGTACCCAAACAGAAATCTTGTTTGCAGAGCACTGTTATTGTGGCAGTACGATTGGCTTGCTGCGGATTGCCATTTCCAGAAGAGGTGGACTGTGCCAAAAATAAAGAAACCTCTACAGTAATTTAAAAACTGGATTCAGTTCAAACCTGAACTCAAAGGTTTCTCTTTATCTTAAGTACTACCTACTGTCCTACTAAAGTGTCAATAAAAAACAAATTGGGTGGCTCACGGTGCAAATTCTCTTTTTTTCACCAGAGAAACTATTTCACAGTTCTCATTACACAGCATGGTGATATATCTTATGATGTATCAAAAGCCACCTGTATGTGGAAGGAGATCCTTGTTTTTGTAGATAGAGAAACTTAATTATAATCCTCCTCATTATATTTTTACTTGATTGGTTTGCAGGTGCTCTCTCAGACTGCAATGTGACATGATGGTCTGATGGCAGGGAAATGTAAACTGATAGTAGATGGATGATGACAGGAGATATAGTCATTTTACTTAGACTAGAATTTTGTCCTATGATTGGGTTTCCCTCTTTTTGCCTCAGGAATAAATAGCCTCCAACATCCTGCTAGCACGTGTAAGCCCAAAGAGGAAGATACAGCATGAGTTATAACAGCAGCAGCAACTACTTAAGGGACTAGACATGACACTTTTCCACTTCTTCTTGCTGTTCCCTAGTAAATAACTGTGAAAACCTACAAGATACAGTTCCATTGTGACACTGAAGTATTTATTTTATCATTGTATTAAAAGGAAACTTCTACAGGCAAACTTGTACGTTGGCAGAGCGCCTTCAAAATGTTATCTGGAATTAAGCTGATATTGGCACAGCCAGGTTTTAGTAGCGGGGGGCTACAGGGGTGGCTTCTGTGAGGAGCTGCCAGAAGTTTCCCCATGTTTGGCAGAGCCAGTGTCAGCAAGCTGTAGGATGGACCCACTGCTGGCCAAGTCTGCACCATCCAGAAATGGTGGCAATGCCTCTGGGATAACATATTCAGGAAGAATTTAAAAAAGGGTTTTTCACGGTTGTAATTACTGCCAAAGAATTGCAGGGTGAGAATATGTGAGAGGAACAGCCCTGTGCACACCAAGGTCAGTGGAGAAGAAGGGACAGAAGGTGCTCCGGGCACCAGAGCTGAGGTTCCCCTGCAGCCTGTGGTGCAGACCACGGTGATGCAGCTGTGTCCCTGCAGCCCATGGATGTCCAGGGGGATGCAGAGATCCACCTGCAGCCCCTGGAGGAGCCCACACCAGAGCAGGTGGGTGCCTGAGAGGAAGCTGTGAACCTGTGGGAGGCCTGTACTTGAGAAGAGTCCTGGCAGGGATCTGCAAACCCTTGGAGAGAGGAATGCACGATGGAGCAGTGTCCTCACAGGACTTGTGACTTTGTGGGGGACCCACGCTGGAGCAGCCTGTCCTTGAAGGACTGCATCCCATGAAAGAGTGACCTGTGCTGCAGAGCAATGTTGTCCATAGGATGGAGAAGTTCACAGAGGACTGTCTCTCATGGGAGGAACCCCAGGCTGGAGCAGCAGAAACAACCCCTAATGAACTGGCCATAATCCC
This sequence comes from Phainopepla nitens, assembly GCA_013400175.1. Classification (NCBI taxonomy): domain Eukaryota; kingdom Metazoa; phylum Chordata; class Aves; order Passeriformes; family Bombycillidae; genus Phainopepla; species Phainopepla nitens. The sequence continues at coordinate 110,118 of VXBQ01007037.1, read as the reverse complement.
CCTTCTCTGCTTCCCTGTGCCACTGAGGTGGAGGAGATAGAGCTTGTGAAGGAGGGAGATTGAGGGAATGGTGTTTTTAAGGTATTATTTTACTTTTCATTATCCTGCTCTGATTTTGTTAGTAATAAATTCAATTCATATCTCTAATTAGAATCTGTTTTGCTTGGGATGTTATTTGGTGGGTGATCTCTACCTCAACCCTTTGTTGTATTTTCTTCCCCTTGACTAGCAGCAGAGGGGAGTGATAGAGAGGCTTTGGTGGGTGTCTGGCACTCAATCAGAGTCAACCCACTACAGCTGGGTGGGTGGAGTACACAACCTCTGAACTCTTCTGGTTGTCTTCTGGCTGGTGGAAGAGCAACTTCCCCATAAAAAATCTGGCATAGGTCTCTGATCCTTTTAATGCAGTCATCCCCATTCCCACTCAATCAGTTTTCACTGTCACAGAGGTAATCTGGATAAATGGAAGATGAACAATCTCCAGGAAGACAGCTGGCACATAATAACTGACCCCTTCTGGGCAGCTTCTCCACAAGGCTCAGAGGCAAGAGGATGGAGGAAGTCACCAGAAAGCAGGTCTAGGAGAGAAGGGCTAATGTGCATTCCACCATCTAAGGCAGCCAAGGAAAGGACCAGAAATACAGAGCAACAGGCCAGAACAGAAACAGTCTGGACCACGTGGATATATTTTGTGGCAGTATTAAGAGGGAAGGACAGGCAGAAAAACAAAAGCTGAAGTGGGATGTTTCCCTCAAGGTCTATGGCCGTGCAGGCTGTTGCTGGCCATGGGGGCTGCCTCTGCTCATTCAGGCCAAGCAGATGAAGAAGGTGCTTCCACCAGCAGTGGCTTTCACCAAGCTGGCTTATGGTTATGTGTGCAAATCATCAAACATGAACTACAGAAACATAACAATGTGAGAAATTACCAGGCACAACAAATTGCAAAAGAAAGAGTAATACCATATACAGATGGCTCACCTTGACTCGAGGCTACGCTAACAAGAGAGCAATCCAAGAAACAGGACAAACGGGTACCAGCACTACAGACCAAGGCAGAAATTACTAGGACAACCTGATTATAAATACTGAAGAAGAATGTAAAATCAGCAACATTACAGCTGATAAACAGGGACAGACTATTTATCTGGGAGTGCATGAGTGTGGCAGTGGAAAAAAGCATGAGCGGCCAAGGGCAATTAAAAGGGTAACAAATCATGTCATCAGAACTGCTGGGGTACCTTTCAAGCAGCCTGTGCAGGAATAATTTTGACCACAGAAGTTCACTTTTGCAGTCAGTGGAAACTGTGATGGTTTCCCTAACCTCGATAAAAGGTTACCCAGGGAGGAAGAACCAGACATCCAGACTCCTAACAGTGAGAATTTCACACTGTAATTAAACTTTAATTGCGGTAGCCTAGTAGTGGAAAATTCTTGAATATGGAGGAAAAGAGCTGGCACTATGAATAAGGCTGAAACGGGGGTTGGTGTCTTTATTCTTCACATGATCTAGTACCGACACTGTGTGGCTGTCAGATTTTAATGTGGGGTTTTTTTGTTGTTTTGTTTTGCTACTGATATTATATTTCTCATAACACAGTCATATCCAGAGTTAGTTTTGATGATGGTCTTGGGAAAGAAAATGTCCAGAGGCTAGCAGACGTGGGAGTAATAACATCAGTATACTAAACACATCTGAGAGAAAATTACTTGTTTTATTGTTAACTCTAACCTGAAAGCCTCCTGATGTTCATTGGTATGCCAGAAAGGCAGGGCACAAGACTAAGAAAATGACTTATTGGAAATTACACAGCTGTAAGAGTTCCCTACCCACCATGAAATATTAGGCTCAAGGAACTGCTGTGTATTCGTGCTATAAATAATCTTACTTGGGCTTTTTTTTCCTCCAGAAACACTTTGGTTCCACTTGAAGCTGCATAAACAACAATCCTACTGCACTATTTTATTTTGTATTTTATTAATTAATTTTACATATATCTAAGAGCCTGGAAAGTAATAATTCCTGGCGGAGGAGATGGAAGATGGACATGAGCCAGACATTTAACAAGAACTACTGATTTTGAAAATACCTGCTCAAATGTCTAGCTCGAAATCACAAGGACACTTTGTTACGCTGCTGTACAGATGACTGAAGTCTCTGGCCTTTACTCAAGTCAGTTGTTAGAGACAAGAATCATGCAGCTAAATTAAATGTAAAAAACTAAGTGTCTACCACTGACCGGTGACCAAGGCTCCCACTCACGTCAGTGGAAGAAAAAAGCACCTTAAAGCATCTGTTGCTAGACAGGTGGGATGAGCAGTGCTTTGAATCTGCCCATATTTCTTCACTGACCACAGACAAAGCCTAAAGCAACATGTTTACATGAGACATGTAACCTTGGAGCTGGTAAAGTTAACTGTTGAATCCCACTCCTTCCTCCTGAAACATTAAGAAAAGATGTCTTTTCTAGTCTGACTGCTACCTGACCCAGAATAATTCAGGTTTTATACAAAATATGAATAATAAATACTTCAATCTGTATGAACAGGTACCAATCCTGTCATAGTCACTACCTTTCACACTGCACCGCTTGACCTTGTGCAGATTACCTGCAGGTGCAGTGCCCTACTGATCACCTCGAATTCTATTATTTTTAAAGGTTACTCACACAGTAAGCAAACTTTTACCTATTATCTCATGCTGCCAAGTCCAACCGTCAGTACTGGCAAAAGGGAAGTAAAACACAGGACTCTGCAAGCTCCACTCATTTGTACTAACAGAAATTGATGCCTATAGCTAATGTGGTATCTGTATTCTGTTCAATGTAATAACAGAATGCCAACCTTGCAAACTTTGCATAAGCTTACACTCCTCATCTTCTCTTAAACCCATTTTCCATAATACCTGCTATGCTCATTTATTTATTTATCCATCCCTGAGACTGTTTTAATCTCACTGAAGAAGGCATATCTCCTTCCTTTGTTTGCACAACACGTAGTGCAATAAACCCCAAATCCGATTTCTACATGCTACATGATGCTAAACAAGTAGGGTTTGCAGACTAACAAAGCAGCACATGAATGCAGGAGAGCTTTCTCTCTCCTAAAATCTGCCTTGAATACCCTCAAGAGACTAAAACTCAAAAAGTTTTGTTTTTAACTTCTAATTGCTGTTGTTGCCTGTGTTGCCTTGCCCATGTTTCCCACTGAAAAGTGAATTACGCCTCAGCACACGGAAGATGCCCCTTCAGAGACAGATTAGGAAAACCAGAGAAATCTGTCAGTTGTTCCTTCAGTGCCAGCAGATGATCACTATGCAGTAGGAGTAAAACCTGCTTGTATCTAGTGCCTGTGTGGTACAAGGTTATCAAAAACCATGAAAGCCAGCCAACATTCATGGACCCTTCAGAAAGGCCTCACACTCTGCAAACAGCACAGCTACCCAGGTGTAGATCTTGCTCATTGGCCTGATGTCTGAAAAAAATGTACCCAGCCTCCACAAGCAATTGCTAAACTGTTTCCCTTTAGATTTTCTGTTAAGTGATCTCTGAAGTCACAGCTAAGCTAAAGCTCTGCATTATTACATCTGTGGCGAACACTGTCTGCTAATTTAACTTCTGTGACATTATGTAATATTTAAACAGCATCATAGAAAGTTCATATTTGAGCATGCTCAGTAACAGACAGTGATTAGTGAATGTAAATAAAGTTCAGTGTCCGGGCAGAAGTGGGACAACGCAGATGAGGAGCATTGCAGATGACGGCCATTCACTCCACAGCAATCATTACCAAAAAATGCACTCTGAACTGCAGAGAATTAAGACTGATGCATGAAAATACACTCCAAATAGCAAATATTATTTCATTCAGTGGACTCCTTCAGCTGTTAAAGCAACATTTGGAGACTGCCTGTTGCCAGTGCACTGAGACAGAAGTGATCAGTCGCTTCCTGCAGGATGCAAAGGGGGATGAAGATGGCTCAGTTTGAGAGGAGTTTTGTATTTTCCTCAAACTAAAATGTTTTCAGATACCTTCAAGTTCTACATCCTGCTATTCTGTCTTTACCTGTGTTCAGAATACCTTTTCCTTTTACTTTTTACTGCTTTTATAATGAAAGTGAGCAATTAGTAGTTACAGTGCAGAATTCCATCACCTACAACTCTGTCAACAGGTCAGTTGGTGGAAGAGGTGTATCCTGGATATATTTAGAGAAAACACAATTTAGCAATCTTAAATTGCTTATTATACACACATATGTCAATTTTACTGTTCTTGATCCTCCCTCTTTTCGTCAAGCATTTTCTAGGGTCTTCATCTTCAAAAAACTCATGTATTTTTAATTTATTGTAACTAGTAACCTTTATTTATTTGCAATAAGTAATTTTCTGTTTGATAGGCACAGTATCTTAATAGGCAAAATGAGAGAGAAGAGATGGACTACATTCCCATTTTTCAACTGAAAGCAAAAAAATTAATATTTACTTTTGCAGTGAAAATGAATTTTTCTCTCCATCATGCAATTTATAATTATGGAAAGGCTTTGAGATATAGATAATCTTAGACATATCACTAATCTCAAAGGAGGCAGATTACTTCAAAAATCAGCTGTCAAGAAATGATGTTGCCCTAAGCAAACATAAAAAAGAAAAAACTGTAGCAAAGTTTATCTTCTAAGTAGTAAAAAAAAAAAATTAAAAATTTAAAACCACTCTGTGTGCTTAAGCTTTCTTACCATTAAATGAATCTACTTACACAAAAATCCTCATCTGGCTTATTTAATTTTTTTGTATTACACCCTAACCATGACCTTTACAAAGTTATCTCTCCATTTATTACTAAATGAATGTGGAAGAGGAGATTACATTTAATCAAATACAGGAAGTGACTAAATCAGGGCTATAACAATCAATTCAAATTTATTTAACAAATCGCAGGTCTAAGTAAATATAAGTTAAGCATGCTCAAGTGATAAACATGTCCAAGGACCAAAACTCTCCTTGATATATTTTCCTTTGTTGGTGAATACAAGAAGAAATTTTAAAAGAAATACTAGTTTAAATTATTTCCAAAATTTTACTATACATTTCATGAAGATTTTAGTCCAGCAAAGCTCTTACACACATGCTTGAGTTTAAGAGTTTAAGCATACTTGTACTGTCATTTGAAATCAATGGCACTTGACTGTATGTCAGGTATTTCAGGTAGATTTCATTAAAAGAGAAAGATTTATGCTTCCTTGTCTAACAGTACTAAAAGTATTATAAATTATGTTAGAAGATTCCTCTTTTTTTTCATTAGAATCTATGAACCCATCACAAATTAGGGTATTGGAGCCATTTGTCATCGTCATTGCTAAGAAGCCCTGGGAAGTTATTCACATTTTCTGTTTGGATCCCTCTCTCCTACTACCAAGCAGGTAACAGAGGACTGATTGAGGCACGTTTTTCCTCTAAACTACACCTGCTGGTGGCCAAGCTGCCCCTCAAAACAGTCAGCTGTAGTGTGATGACTGAAATCTTTACTGCACATCCTACTACTATGCAGATCAAAGTGCCAGCAACGAAAGCTTGCATTTTTTTACACTCTCTGGACACCAAATTACATGAAAAAGAAAATGTACCAGGGTGTTGCTTCTGCTCAGGGTTACAAGGAGGTACTCTTTGGTAGGGTAAGGGTATCTGACGACAGCTGTCACACCCAGACTGCTCATGGCGCAAATATCTGATATTAAGACGAAACTCCTCACTGTGAGGGTGGTGAAGCACTGGAACAGGTTGCCCAGAGAAGTTGTGGATGACCCATCCCTGGAAGTGTTAAGGGCCAGGATGGGGATGGGTCATCCCCATAGATGGGGATTTGAGCAACCTGGTCTAGAGGAAGGCATCTCTGCCCATGGAAGAGATTTAGAACAAGATGATCTTTAAGGTGCCTTTCAACTCAAGACATTTTATGATTCTATGATTCAGTGCAAGGAAGCAGAGAACACGGAGCCATACTCTTCTCAGGGATAGGACAGTGAAGGGACTGAAGGAAACAGGCACAAATTAAAATACAGGAAAGCATTTAAAAGAAAGAAAAGGATTTTCACTGTGAGGATTTTTGAACAGTGTGACATTGCCCACAAAGGCTGTGGAGTCTCCATCCTTGAAAATAAACAGGACAAAAGCCTGAGCAATTTGCTATAGCTGACCCTGCTTTCTCCAGAAGTCCCCTTCAACTTCATTGATTCTGTGATGTCCCTGTTTGATCATGAACCTATACCGCAGAAACACAAGTAACTCTTACTGGTAAGGAGTCAGTGTTGCCTCACTGCCTTTTCTCTAAAATCATTACTCAAGTAAGCTGTGCTCCAAGGCCCTTCTCTAACACATGTAATAAATAAAAAACCACAGAACCTACCCTGAGGCCTTTTGAATGTTTGAGAAAGAGACGTCCACATCCCCAAGAGGCTTTGTGTGAGGTGTACCGCGGGCCTTCACAGCACTGTGCGTACCCAGGTATTCCCCTCAGCTTTCCCTTGAAGGCCGAGGGATTTCAGAGGGAGGCCATTTAACCCCCTGTCACTGCATGCAGTCCTCCTCCTCCCCTTTCTGCCTGTGCTGTGAGACTGCACAGGTGTGTGGTATGCACTGGCTCAGCAGGAAGCTGGAATAAGGCTATCCACTTCTACCTGCCCATCCCAGTGGGGAGGAGGAGGGGCCTGGTTAGGAACTAGACATTTAGACCAGCCGACAGAAACAGCTTTTTCCTGAACCAGTGTGCGTATGGAGCAAGCCAGCTGCACTTGGGACTCACTGGATTCACGGAGATCACCTGTCCCTGTGATGCCACATGGGACAAGTGACATCCCAGCCCTCAGGAGCTGGGTTGTCTGTGCATATGCCAGAGAGCTGCACACTGCATGCACAGAGAACATTCCTGAGTGGGTGCCAAATCTGGCTGCTGGGTGTTTGGAAATCTGCAGGATACAATGTGTACAACTGAGGCACTGAAAATTCAGGGGAAGTTTTAAAGGTTCCCCAGTCTGCACATTTAGGCTGGCATCCTATTATACTCCACCTATGTTGGGCCCAAAAGGTGAAATGAGCTATTCCAAAACCTCCTGGGATTCTAATCACTACAGAACTTCGATCAAGTGTTACTAATGAGGAATAATCATTAGGCTAACAATACACTGGAATGTGGTCTTTTCACCTTTAATATGGTATCTGACAAATCCACCAACGTGTATGAGTGTGTAAAGATCTTCAGTAAGAGTTTTTTTTTGATACAGTAATTTAATTTAATTTACAACAGAAGCTCCTTCTTCCCCTGCTGTTAATTCCTGACCATCTTGCCTTACCTATACTTAACCTAAGACTGAAGAGCTCTCTGTGGGTGGCAAAAGCCATCAGTCTCTCCAAGGAGCAGCACTAATGACAGTCAATTCTGCAAAAGGGAACAGTGGGTGATCCACCCTGAGCGCAGGGCTGGGAAACTGTTGTCATCTACTTGTCACCCAGATGCTGGAAAAGTGTTTCCTTTTTTAAAAAGGTGCCTTGAAACCATTTATTTGAAATGATGAATGAAGTATGACATATATAAAATGAATAATAAAAAAAAATCTAACTCTAAGCTTCTTAGTATTTTGATAACAACTAGGAAAGAATTAAAACTCTGACCTGTTGCTAAGAAGTCAACAATGTCTTAAATCCATGGAGTACATAAAATTTTTTTATTTTAAGAATTAAATGTATTTATGAATTAAAGACCAACTTGCAAATAGCAGACCTATGGCTACATGTATTCCATAGTCAGAAAATTTTTAATCAGACCAAGACAACAGTATTTCTAGACTACATGTCTCTATTATTCCTGTGATCCCACTACAGAAGTATTTTAATGAGAAAGGCTTTATTTGAGGCACTCTGTGATCAGGCCTCAGTCTGACTTAATAGTTCCCTAAAAAGAGTTTTGTAAGTGTCAGCTTTCAAATAGCCAAAGAACTCATGAGGTAACAAGACTCAGTCAATAGATATGTACGATACACAACAGCTTTCTCATTTCTCTTAAAAAGGAGTCAGCTTGCCTCACATTTGGGTTCTCAGGTCAGTTTGTAAAATACAGATTTGGTGAACCTGACGGTGAATGCAGCAACCGAATCAGGGAGACTTTCAAAAAATGTTTCCAGAGGAGAATCAGAAGCCACGCATGAGCCCTCCTCCTTCGGAGATGAAGTGCAAGTTCAGAAATGCCTGAACGTGCTCTGAAGCAGGACATTCATGAGACACACAGGACTTCAGTGAAAAAGCGTCTTACGCCTGAAGTCATAAGGACAGCTCAGAATACAGCAGCTGAATCACGGAGACTTTCCAACACGCTTCCAGAGGAGAATCAGAAGCCACGCGCGAGCCCTCCTCCTCGGGAGGCAAGTGGGAGCCCGGGACCGCCTGAGGCGAGGAGGAGGGAGCCCCGGTGTGCGAGGCGGGCACAGCTCGGGCGCTGTGTGGGAAGGCCAGCGGCGGCAGCCCAGCGGCG
>VXBQ01007037.1:86101-101594 GCA_013400175.1 Phainopepla nitens | reverse complement strand
CCGGCCGGCGGGCCGCGCTGCTGGCGGCCGCTCGCCACAGGATGGCACTCCTGGGTGCGTTTTACACGCGGCCGCGCTCGCCCCAGCGTTTTAACTCTCTCCTGGCACGGTGTCGGGCGGATCAGAGGCGCTGCATGGCCGCGGCTGCCGGCCCAAAAGGGCCTTGTCTCCGCGCTCGGTCGGATGGCGACTCCGTGCGCGGAGATTCGGCTCTGTGGATGTCCTGCACGGGCGGCCACGTGCGGCAGGCAAACAACGCCAAACCCGCGCGGCGGAAAAGGCACAATGTCTTCATGTTGGATGCCCTTATTACAGTGATAACATCTTCTCCAGCAGTATGCTGCTTCAAATGCCAAGTCTGACTTATACCGCATCTTTCTTTCATCAATAATTTCCTTTTTCCCGCTGATACAACCGCTGCCAGCTCCATCTATTTCCCCTCAAAACACTCCCCATGCCACAGGAGGACTACAGCTTGCTTGGCACTGTTACCAGCCAAAAGCAACCACACAGTGAATGCAAATGTTAACAAATTGGGTTATTTACGTTCTTCATTAATTTTGAAGCAGTGCACGTTTCCAGCTTAAGGATACAGGGTGTTATCCCCAATCTCATATTAACTGCTGTTTCCTTTAAAAAATAGCTTGTGAGGATAAGGAAAAACACGATTTAACAGTTCTTTACAACAATTTCCTCCTAATAGCTATAGAAAACAAGCTGAGATTACTTTATCAACCTCTAAGGTTCAGTCATATCACAAAGGCCAATGAAAAAGAATAAGCACCTATTATACATTTAGAACTGCTTGAAAACAAAAGCCCTCTTTGGTATATATCCTGTTTTTCAGAGTGTGATCCATGGTTACTTTGTTTTCTGTAGTATTATTTTTAAAAATCATTTAGGGGTGGCCAGACTGTAAACAGCAACACAAGGTACAGAATACTAATGAAATCATGCAGTTTATTGAACATAAAAGATGTGCTATTTCGCATATATGCAAACTCTTAACCTGATCCTTGTTCTATTAATTTAAATATTTTCTTATGTAATGTGGACTGAATTTGACCCATAACATTTTCATCTATTAAAAATAATTAGAGAAATTCTTAAGCTGAACTTAATGCTTGGGTAAACAGTCTGATACCACAACTGCATTTTTCATCCTCAGAGCAGAAGAGACATACTAAAGACTATTAATATATGCTTCTCTCTTCTGAAGAGTTTGGTTCGGTCCAGAGGATTCCTGGGCCAAAATCCCAGTACCAACTTCAGCTGTTGAGAGCGAGAGCACTGATATGAAGCAGGACATTCATGTGACACACAGGACTTCGGTGAAAAAGCATCTTATGCCTTAAGTCATAAGGGCAGTTCAGACTGATCTTATTTAACCTTTTGCTGAGATAGGTTATCAGGTTGCTAATTACTGTCATAGGTTCCAGCTTCCATAGGTATTTAATCATGTATTACATCTGAAAACAATGCAATTTATTTGCCCCAAAATCTTCTGGAATATGAGCTACAATCAGCTTGGAAAGAGGGAAAGATGGATACTGATATCTGGAATATCAATTTCTGGGGTATCAATTTCATTTGAATAGGCAGCCTCTCATTCAGAGAAACTATCCAGAATATTTAACTAAACTCTGTCTTTGTGTTCACACAATCTTTCCAGATTTTCTCTCCTGACATGACTCACATTCAAAGCAGTGTCTTCTGCCAGAGTGGGTCGGTGCTCCACTTCCCCAGCTGATTCCCTCAGTAACCAGGACTCCTAAACCAGAAGGCAACCGCAGTGTCTCCCCTTAAAATACCATGCTCTAGAACTTCATATCTCTTGAGGAAATAAGGACTAGGCCAAGGAGAAAAGCTCCAGTTGATACAAACACAGCTCAACAATCAGCAACACTGAGAAAGGCAAGGAGACTGCAGAATGTGAAATGGCAGATAAATGAGATTTAGGTGAAGTTTCGCACATCTATCCTTCCCCCTGTGTGTGACAGAAGCTCTTTAATGATGTTGTCAGGGCCCCTAGATGGAGTAAGAGTCTCGATGTACATGGCCACTTATCTGTCATGTTTTATTTTACACACGCAGTCCTTAAACATATCCTGCAAATCCAAGGCAAAATAAAAGAGTTTCAAGGCAAAATACAGATGAATGAACTGTGGAAAATTAAACTTGGGGAAGATCAGGACCTTTACAAGAGATGCAGTATGATACTAGTGTCAACCTAATTTATCAGAAATTGAGTTCAACCTCCTCAAACAATACACGCTGAGAGACTGATTCATTCTTTCCTTTGTGCCATAGTGATGTCAGTGAGTTCAAAAGAGTTACTTTCAATTTACTCCCTGTCAGGAAAGGAGACATCCATCTACCCATCCACATGGACCAAAGAAAAGGCTGAGCAGACAGAGAACGTCTTTGGAATTAGCCTACACTTTTCTCAGTTAAAAGGCCAAACACCCTGCTAGAAAGCCTCTGCAGCCAAAAATAATATCACAGATACAACTCAGTCTGAATTCAGCCTAGGAATGCCTTGATTCAGCACAAGGAAAATGGCCTCTGTAAAGCCATTGTATATCACAAACATTAATGCCAGGAAGCTGAATGTTCATTGTAGAGAGAGCCAGAACTGTATTAATAACAATACCCACTGAGGACATTATATTGTGCAGTCTCTTCACACTTATAAAAGCAGGAAATTATTTTTATAGCCACCATCTTCTGTTTTCACAATTTGTCCTAGCATACCAGATAGTTGCTGTATGAAATGTTCCACTAAGATTTAATGAAAATAAAACTAGACACAGTAAAATATGATAAAATGGCTAAGTTAAAGCTTCTCTCTGAATATTCTGGGTGTTGTGAAGTTGATCTATATTACTAGAATTACACAAACTTTTGATGTAACCGAAAACAAACAAGCATGCAAAAAACCACTCTTTGGGAATTACAGGAGGAGAGAATTATAATAAAAATTACATCAGGTCCTACATTCTGACTTTCCTTCTGGGGACTGTTTGCTGTCTTCATCGTGAAGAATCCCATAATTGCTGAGAACTTTCACCATTGGCTGTGGCTGGCTCCACAGTGGGCTGGCTCCATGGTGGGCTTATTTGGAAAAGTTACTGGAGACAAGAATGAGGAATGGCTGCAGACAGATCAGACTTTCTGTGTCAGGCTGTGATGGAGACCACAGTTTAGGCAGGAAGATGGTGCAGACTCTGTGGTTAAGATGAAGGAAAGCTGTGTAGCGCCTACTCGTTCTCCTGAGCTTACTGATGGCTTAAAAACCAAGACAGGGTAAAAAAAGTTCAGCAAAATTCCCAACTTGGCAGATGAAATGGAGGAGTTCGAAACAGGAGGAATTTATTTACTGAAAGGGTTGTTAAGCATTGGAACAGGCTGCCCAGGGAGTTAGTTGGTGGAGCCACCACCCTTGGGGGTGTTCAAGAAATGCCTGGACGTGGTACTAAGTGCTTTGGTCTAGTTAACAACATGTGATGGGTCAAAAGTTGGACTTGATGATCTTGGAGGTCTTTTCCAACCTAAATAATTCTGCGATTCTGTGAATGCAATGCTCCGACACACATATTGGGCAAAATAGTCCAGCTTATCCTGTCAGGACTCTGCAAGTACATAAAAACTGTCCCTTAGTCTCTACAGAAAACAGGCATGTATGGACTGAGCTCATGTATTACTCCTCGAGAATAATTGCTTTGAGTCCAGAATGGAGACGCAGGGCTTCAGGATGAAGGTCCTTAGGAACAAAGGACCATGATCACCAAACTCACTGACAACTGCTCCAAAGATGACTTGTCACTTCTTTTTCCCCTTGCCACGTAAACAGGATGTCACACAGAAAAAACCCCGAGAGAATGACCCATATGTGACAGGCATTAAGTCACACTGCTTAATGCACTCTGACAGGTTATGGAGGTGCTCATGTGACATCAGGGCAGACCCAGCAAAAGACCCAAACAGGACAGATCAGAACAGCCCAAGGAAAGGAAACAAAGGCTCAAATGTAAGAGAGGGTTTGTCTGAAAATAGGTTCTTGGAACCAAGAGAATAACAGGAAAAGAGAGAGCAGACAAGGGAATAAGGGTTGGAGAGAAGTCAGAGATAAAGCAAATGCCACAGATGAAGCTGAAGAAGAGACAGAGAAATAGTGAAGGAGACTTAAAAACACAGCTACAGATTGAGGGGAAAAACAAGAGGGCGAAAGAAGAAAAAGCTCTCATGCAAAGAATCAGAAGACAGAGTGACTCTGTGATCATCAAGGTATTGGTTTGTTTCCATTAAACAGTATGTCTACATACATTTTGCAATTTTTAGATTGTCTACAAGATTACCAAGATGATGATGATGATGATGATGATACTAACAATAATAACAATAACAATGACAATGATGATGATGATGATGATGATAATGATAATAATAATAATAATAATTTCTTTTGTTTCAAGTATTTAGTAAAATGACCAATGTGAAATAGGATACAAAAACTTTCTTGTTTGAGGAAACTAAGCCAAAGGCTGCCAGACAAAGGTGAGTGATGCCTATTACCAGCAGCAGATGTTCAGAGATATGAGTGGGGAACAGAACAGACTGTCCAACCTTACACGTTCATCAGGAAAGCCATCAGAAATAGCACTGTGAATGGCAGTCTTCACAGAGTTCAGAAAGTCAGTAAGAAGAGATTTTCAGCTATGATCCAATTACAAAAGCTGTCTGCATTCAGGCAGAGTTGTGCCACCTGTGTAGCAAAGGGCAGCATGTAGGTAAACTTGTGATGTGACCTAGGCCACATGTCTGTCAACATCTGACTTTAAGAAAGTCAAACCAGAAATTTTCCTCTTTAAAGGACAAAATAATATTAGCTGACAATCTTCTGCAACTCTTGTTTTCAACAGGAGCCACTTGGGATCATGGGTATGTTTGAAAAATCAAGCTCTAAGCAACTGAAAATGCAAGAATTTTAAGGTACATATCCTTGTTTCACTCCTTTTGACATTAAAATTAATTCAAAATATCCACTAATAGTTCTTGTCTCAGTCTTGGAGATGAGACAGACTTGCAGTGGCAGCCTTTGAGAGCAGATACTCAGGGACATCTGAGATAACACAACCCTCTTACATAACAACAGTACAGTTCATGCTAACACTGAAGAAAAGGCTGAACAGCAGTCCCTCAATGAAAATGCCAAATATACAGGTTATATGCCAGCTCTCTAACAGCTATTATGATTGTCAAGCATATTAATAAACTTTTACAGTTGAAAGGAAAAGAAAATCTGAACCTATTTTCAGGATATTGTGCTCTGAGCGAACACTTACAGACTAAGGATTTGTCTGCAGGGAATATGCTAAATCAAGCCCTTTTGAACTTTTGATTAAATAATTGATGCATAATGCAGAATGTATAATATATGCATCCTTTTTCCATAGTTGCCTAGAAACCCATATGGAACAGTACTAGCAATTCCAGAAGCATTTAGTCTCTAAGTCATTGGTGAAGACAAAGGAACAAAAAAGTTTTTAAAATCATTAACTCATCTCTCTTTCCATTCTTCAAATACTGCAGGATACCAGAATTAGTAACTTACACAAAGGTATCATGACTCTTGTAATATAGAGTGGCTTTTTTTTTTTAAGCTGTACCTCTTGGAGCCATGTGAATAATGTCACTCACTGTATGGGAACTTGTAAGACTCAGCTTTCATTAAAACAGAAAACAAAGAACACAACTAATATTTCCAGCCTCTCTACCTTTATGTAATAGTAATAAGCACATCATAGACTATCCAAGGTGGTCAACAATGAAGAACAAAAATAAGAATACAAAATGGTGATTTTCTCTCCAAATTATAGGATTTTAAGCAAATCTCATAAAAGACTGATCACTCAGGGTTTAGAAGAATATGAGAATCCCATGATCACAAATTCAAGAGGCAGATTGCTTCAAATTGCAGCCAAGCAGACCTTTTGCACTTCTCAAGTAGGCAACACTGCTTGTCATTCAGTTTGATTGCTCTGTGACCCAGCCTCAAACTATCTTTCATCCAAGATGAAATGAAAAACAGAATAAAACCCAACAATGAGAACAGAGCACTAATCGTGGAAACTACAGTGATGAAGGATTAAATTATTTAATCTAAACAATTCTGTAATCATCATAATTTGGTGGCTCTGTTTCTGATGGTAGGTTTTCCAAGTAAAAGAAAAGGAAGGGCAAGTACAAAATTGCATGGGCTGTACAGCTCTTGGGATGTAAAAGGCAGGACAGTGACAGTGAATACCTCCTCCTATGGCAGGGATCTTCATGGGATTCTTGCACCTTTGCACATTTGTTGTGCACTCCATTTCACATTTGAGAAAATCAATACTCACTGAGTCAAAGGATTAATGTCTTTATACTAGACTGGCAAGAGGTCTCATTTAAGTAAAGAGAAGCAGTTACATGGTCCTAAATCAATCAGCATGGAAAGATGAAGGATTTGGTGGTTAAACATCAACAGGACAGACTGGGACACTTGTGAGTGTCCTCTAGCTTTGTGTTTAGGAAAGCCTTTTAGATGTGTAAGATCAGCGCAGATTTTCTCATGCAGAAGAAGAAGGTTGAACCTGGATGTCCTGTTAACTTCCTCAGCCACTGGATAACAGAGAGGTCATGCACCATTTCCAGTGTGGAATCAAGACTTGCTTATCCTTTCCTTTTACTACCAGCATTGTGACTTTTCATTTTGTGGTGAATGGCATGTTGAATGGGATGGGATCAAAAGATGTATTAAGCGTCAGCCCAGCATAGAAAAAATACAGTCAAACCCTAAACCCTAGAAGTTTTATTTATCTTAAATAAAATAATTTCTTCGAAATTGCTTGCCATGATGATGGAGGCCAGTAGCTCATACAGGCTGATCTCACCATTTCATACCCAGATTGTCAGTTTCTAGGACAAACCCATTTTCAGCAGCTTGCTGTAGCATTACAGGAGGTCTAAGAGTACAGACAGAAAAGAGCTTTAAGAAAAGCACCTAAAAATAATGCATTTACAGTAACTGTCATTCATTTTCACTAGGAAATTATTACATTTCAGGAGGGGAGAAATTATCCTAACTTAAAACAAATATAAAAAGGCAGATCAGATCAGGGAAGCACCCAAAAGCATGTATGGAGATTAAGCTGACATGCCTACATGCCTCAGCTGTGACTACACAAGGCCAGAGGAAGCAGAACAAAGAGAAGGTGGAGGTGGAGGAGACTGCCCTGGACATACACAAGGCTTCCATCACAGCCATGGGCAGCCGTGCTCCCTGTGTGGAAACTGCTGTACTACAATCTGGATAGACCAAAAGAATTTAAAAAAAAAACCCAAAACAAACCAACAAAACAAACCAAAACCACTCACACCGAACAATATTAAAGGGAGAAACAAAGACACCAACGCTCTAAAGTGTTGAGATTAAACTGCAAAAAAACAAGCTCCCTTCTTGTATGCATTAAATGAGCCACATGTTACCATCACCAGCACAGCTTTTGATTCACACTTTCAACTGTCAATGATTTATTCAGATCTAGGGAAATCAGCAGTCTGCTTTTGCAGCCACAGTCACAGAATGATCTCACAACACATTTAGCATAGTTCATGAAGGACAGCAGTATTTTTCCAGCCATGCAGCTCTGTATTACTGAGTGATATTTAATGGTATAATGGTTTTGATTATGATATGTTGTTATGTCCTACTCCTGGCTGTCACCTTACCCCAGAGGGAATTTGCATGTGAACAAGGTATTTCATCTCAGCATGTTAATAAATTCAAGAAGAAGTATTAAGATTAATCAACTGCACACTGGGGATAATTATAAATTGTGGGGTTTGCTGGTTCAGGATACTGGTGAATGTTGAGAGATAGGTCTAACTGCTGCCATTGGTCTCTCATCCTCATTTTAGGAAAGCCTAAGATGCTTCTGTGCCTTGATGTCATGCATAAAGAGCAGCAAATCAACCCTGCCAAGATGGCATTTTCCTGGCAGTAAGGAGTGCTGAGCAGGAGTTATGTTTGCTGAGAATGTAGTCAGGGGCTCCAAAACCTGCTCTGATGCACTGGCAGCAAAGTAAAGGACAATACTCTCCTGTTTGACCTGGTGAGAGCAACATTGGTTCATAGGGTTTTCAAGTTCTGTGACTGTTTCAAACCTCAGTGCTCATCTGTAGTTTTTCCATCTCCCTCCTTGATTCTTGCAGTGTGCACTATCTGGGACCACCTTTAAAGCACATTTAGAAAATCTAAATGATAAAGTCAGCTCTTCGCATTTGGTATATTTTGTACAGTACAGACTGGAATAAACACATAGCATAGTTGATCAGGTTGCTGTACCTGCTTCTTAGTTGCTTTTATTACCCCAAATAATGAAATTTAATATCAAATTTTTAGGATGCTATTTCCAAGAATATATCCAACACCATCCAAAAAGTGGCCACAGTCAGCTCACACATTCCTGGCTTTACATTCTGGGATTTCAAGATGACATAATCACCAGCAATGTGTTCTCCAAGGTCCATCTGTCCACAACTCTTTCCATTCATTTGGAATTATTATTGCCCAAATCTCAGTATCTTCTCAAGACTTTAGTATTTATTTGATTTTTTTCTTTTTTTTCCTCCCAGAAAAAGCATCTATGTCTTGTGCTGGTATTCATAACTAAAGGAAGACTATTGCTACTGCAACAGGTCTATTGCTACAGGAATTCTGCAAAGCAATCAGCAAGTAGTCTGCAATTATCTCCTTCTATACTCACCACATCCTCAAAAGTATCTACATTACCTACAGAGTTTCTCTTTTCATTATTTCCAATTTTAGAAATTGTCTGCAGAAATAAGAATCATAAAATTAGTTTACATTCATGGTGAATTACCAAGGTTTCCCAGCTTTCAGGATTTCTGCATTCGGAATTTTGCATGTCTACTGCTTTTGGGATTTTTGTGACATATTGCATCCTACATTTGGGCACTAGCAGATTCAGAGGTGTGGCAACAATAATTTGTAAATGTTATTATTATTTATTTGTAGTGTTAACTTAGGTAAAGAGGAATGCTTAAATTTGCAGGAATTTTTCTTGGAAAGATAACATCAGAGATTTTTACAATTTATCTACTTTTAATGGGTGCTTAGAAGAATTTCTTGCTTTTCTGAAGAACAAGGCTGGACTGGATTAAATTCCATCCTGTTCGACAAATAATTGCAATGACTGATAATGATTTTTGACTCTTTGATGGCTGTATTTAAACAGTCACTTTAAAATGCTCAGAGACATTTTTATAAAAGAAATACTTTCCACACGCAGAGTATTTTCCCAAAGTTTTACAGAATTATCAGAAAGACATATATTTGCAGTTTTGAAGACTGCTGGCTAAATATCTGCAAAGAAATCTTCTTATGAAAATGAAATAATTTCACAAATTCTTTGGTCAACAGTGGTAGCACTCAAGGTGCAACATATGTAGTGATATTCTGGTAAAAGGTGGTAAACTGTCATGTTCTCTGTAATTTTTGCCCAGATAATTTAACTAGTTTCAAGAGAAACTCTGCAGGACAGAATGGCTCTCAGAATATGATTTTTGCCCATTGCACACTGCCTACTCTGCCAGTAAAACCCAGCCTGCTGCTGAAGGTTTCAGCAAAAAACTGCTTTTGTACTGAGAGAAGAATTCACAGAGGGAGGCCAGGAGATGAACCTGTGTCTGTGTCTGCATTAAAGGCAGCAGAAACAAACAGTGCACTGTGTGTGATAAGTGTAGCTGCCTGTTAAACGATATCCCATCACTGCCTATGCTAATGGGCACCTCCGGGTAAAAAAGATGGTGCTAATAAAGCCTCTGCTCTGCTTTCCTTGGAACAAACACTTCTGGCACTCAAAGCAGCTCTCTGCTTCTATCCTCATACACCTTCCGCCTGTAGCCAAGAGCAGCTCTCTGCAATTTATTAAATTAGCTCTTTAAAAGAACCCCTTAAATACAGTCTTTCCAAGCAATTTTCCCCGAGTAAGTCTGGGCCAGTGTGCCAGGGCAGGGCAGGAGAGCACAGCTGAAAGAAGACACGGATGGCTTGACTGACAGGAGGTGCTATGCATTGGGAGTGGAACAGAACTGCCTTTGAGGTTTTTCTTATTATATTCTATCCTAAATGAAGCACCTCAGATGCACCAGGAAGATTTTTTTCCCCATGACTCATTTTTCTTTTTTGTCTCATTACTGTTGGGTGGTACATAATGACAATTTCTGTAGGGGAAAAAGAAAAACAAAACCAAAACCAGTAGCTGACATGAGCCAGAGGTCTGATATTAACCATTTCAAGGGCAGTGCTCAGTTCAATGGCTATGTTTAGCAGCTTTCTTGGACAGCCATTGCTTGAGTATCTGTCAGATGAATGACTTCTTTTCCCACTGATAACAGAAACCCATCTGGGAGAGCAGCAGTCTTCTTGAAACAACGAGAAGAAAATTGTACTTGATGGTGAAAAGCCACACACAATCCAGCCTGTTCCAGAGCAGGAGGCCTTATTCCTTAAGTTGCACAGAACTTAATACTTAGGATGATATTTTAAATTTCTCCTTTTATTTTTTTTTCCTTAAGAAGACATTGATAGAGTATAAATCTTTAAACAAGATCAGCAAATTATTCCCCCTAGGTTATCAACGGAGACCAGAAACTGAGTCCTGTCCATGAGCTACTTGGCACAAGCAGGCAAACTGCAGGGGCATCTGCACTAATTCTCTATGAAGAGAACCAACAGTTCCACAAAAGCAGATCACAGCTGATAAATAAGAGGCACAAAATTAAAATTAACAATCAGTATATTTTCAGCCAGCCAGACACTACCAGCAATGAGGCTATTGTTAGCCCTTAGGTTTTTTCATTTGCTTTGCACGCAGCTGCATACATACTTTGCTATCACCATCCATTTAATTGGCTACTTTTGTCACCTCAGACTACTGTATTCTGTTACCATGAAAATGAAGTAAAAATGTCATCCTCCTGAACATAAGATTTTAAAAAATACACAACTGAATACAACATAATAGTGTCTTTCAACACATTTGCTCCTGAATGGGAGAAGCCAGCTGCTGGGCAGGTACTAAACCCCCTGGGTTTTGTGTCTGGCAGACTGCTTATAACACGACACCAAACATTCAATTCATACTTCAGCTAAGGACATATTAAAAATACGAGAAGCGTGCTACAAAAGTGATTAAACAATCAGCTCCGTGGCTAATAACACAGTAAATACTCTCCAAAATGTTTTCCATCACAACTTGGCCTCTCAGTATGTTTGGACAGCATAAGCTAAACATTTCTGTAACGCAGACAGATGTAACCCCAAAACTAGGAACTTAACAAGGCGGTAAATTTCTATCTACAGTGAGCACTTTTTAACATACTTACCACCGTGTGTAGCACAAGCATAGTCAGGTTGTCATTCTAGTCTACATGTGAGGACTAAAATCCACTTGTTTTCTCTGTGTTGATCCTCTCCCTACTGCTACTGCTGACAAGAGTGCCCTTGGTTAGGATATTTTTTTAAGTTGGTGTGGAAAGGTCTGGTAAAGCACATATACCCAATATGCCCTTTTAAGTATATGCATCCTATTTTGGATGGAGAAGAAAGGACACACCCCATTACAGATTTTATATGTATTAAAGCTCACTGCACATGACTGTGCTAATGCAGCCATAAAGGGAAAAAGACTGAATCTCAAAAGAGAAGTTAAAAAAGTTACCGATCAAGTGGGAAATTTCCCAATAAAACCTAGAGGGAGTGAGACAGATACGCAGAGGTTACAAGCAGGTTCACTCTCTCAGAAGAGCTGCGTCTAGCTGGCCTTCTGGAAATAGAGGAGGGTCTGACCAACACAGAGGACTGAAAGCAGCATTTTTTCTCACAAAACTGCTATAAAAGCATTTAATTTGCAGAGCCCTGCTGAAACTCACAAATGCTATTTCACAAGAACATTGGAGAATGCAGTTAACACATTAATTAAAGTTGTGGCCTGTATCCTGACCCACCCTTCTATGACTGAATCACTGGCATATTTGAGGCAAGTTCCCTAAATGAACAGGTTAATATTTGAAGTCTGCCCAGGCACTCTGATTAGTGTCCTTTGCAATGCCACATCACGCAGCCCCGGTTTGTCAGTGGTGCGAAGGACAGACCAGGGAGTGCAGTGGAAAGCTTGTGACAATGGTAGGTGAAAGAAGTGCTGGCATACTTACAGTTGCATTTCTTCTGAACAAATCTAAGCTTGCATGCTGTTCGGTAGGTGGACAAACGGATGCGATCCAGATCCTGAGCCCCTAGTGGAAGAGAATAACGGTGACATATGTATGGAATATGACCCGTGTGTATCTTTGCTAGCAGGGAAGCCCGAGAACAAAGAGGACACACGAGCTGCCTCCATTTAACAATTTTCAAGGGCTCTCTCCTTTGCAGAGAGAGTAGAGAGGAGTGAGGAGTAACAAGGGCAACGTCAGGAGCTGCAGCGTTAAAAGAATTTTATAACGGAAGGCAAGGAATAGTCAGCCCACTGTGTCTGTCACTTTGAAGAGCAATCTGGTCAAGCTGCAGGCTAAAAGACACACTGGCCAGGCTCCAACAGCAGGGAAAACCTCAGTCGAATTTTAATATTTAGCAAAAAATGCTCTTAACAAATATCTTTAGCTGACATGCCACACCAGAGCAAGGTATTGCCAGCAAACCAAACCAGAGAACATACTGTGCTGTAACATAAAGACTTGTGGCAACCTGCAGAAGGGGGCAATAACAAAGGGTGTGAGGCCTTTCTCCATTTGTGGATGTATGTTCTCTGCAGTGGAGACCTCTGAGGGTCAGCTCTATGCTCCACACAAAGCTTGGCCCTGGCTGCTGCAACGTAAAGATCTGGTAGCTTTTCCAAAGCAGCTGTCCAAGAGATGGGAACAAACTAAGTGGCAGCTACCTCACAAACAAGGACAGTACCCAGGGGCCAGTATGGGGGCAGAACCTGGCACAGTGTCCCACAAACTCATCCACACAAGGTACAGCCAGGATGTAAGAGGAGTGGAATGCAGCCCTGATTTTACACAAGTTTCCTAAATGCTTTAAGATTTCTCAGCTGAACTGCTGAACATATGGCCACGCTGGCACCTGTAGCAGCATACTCTGTCTAAGTGGGGGTAAAACAGCTCAAATTTTCTCCTGTTTGCATAACTATCCATGATGGATGGAGAAGGTGGATCATGCTGCTTCAGGTGTTCAGGAATGCTGGGACCAGCCTGACTCCATAATCCCAAAGCTAAACCTTCTGGGGACATGAAAAACAGTCTTGCCTGACAGAAATCAGCACTGGTGAGGATGTGGCACACAAAGTTCCTGATAAAGGAAGCAACAAGTGATAGTACTGATAACTTATCTAAACCTGCTGAGCTGGCATGGGTAGCCTAGAAACATTTGACTGACAGTCAATCACTTTATACTATGAAAGCTCAGTTCCATTTTTTAATGGCAGAGACTTCTAACACGGTCCTTCTGGATATGTATGTGGCAATTCCTCCCTTGAGTGGGGACGCCCCTCAAAGGTTATTCCTTGAGGTCAAGTGGAAGAGATTTGCCACGGCGCTGACATGGGTGAGTAACACCAATCTCTACTTAATAATTATCAAGCTACTTTTGAAATAATTTATTTAACAAATAGTGCCAATATAATTAGTTATAAATATCTGTACTATCTGGTAAATAATTTTGATTCAAATATTTTAGTTTAATTGTTATCATTATCATCAATTTAAATAAATATTTATTTTATTCCTATAAATATATTTGGTTTACTATCCTTAATCCTGCATTATGAAGTCATATAAAGTATCAATTACATCTATATAATCCTTAAGAAATAAACTCTTGACCAAGTCAGGAACTAGGATTGGATGGAGCTCTACTCAGACCACTCTCTGAGGAGTTTGCAGAGTGAGGGGGGTCCTTTCTGCACCTTGTGCCTCGATTGGAGGGCTTCCTTCCCTGATAAATCTTGCCTGAAGCTTCCATTCTGCCTGTGGCAGCATCATTCACCCATGCTTTCTTAAACAATGTCATCTTTCTGACCCAAATTTTTCAAATGTGCTGTGAGATGAAAATGAGAATGATACTCTCTATTCTCCCCAGATTCTGCTCTTTTCCTGCCCAAATTCTCCCACATTGTCTTCCCAGGGCTCCCAGCTTCTCCCTTTTGCCAGTTACACCATCTGCCCCTAGAAGAAATTACCTTTGACTACTTAACATCAGGTATGGGAAGTATTTTTGTCTGTTTTTTCCATCATATCCTCTATTGTTAAAATCATACAGGTTTTTCCTCCTCCATTGGTATCTCACCGACAGCTTTTAGAAAATTTCTTTACCAGTGAAAGGGAGGATAAAGCTTGCAACACTCAGCTTTTCCTTTTTAACAGGAAAAATAAGTAAAATGAATGTAACTTCTCCCCTCTTCACTTTAGTGAAAGCTATCAATAAACTTCCAGTGCTCCTTTATCAAACTTCAGCCTTTTAACAAGATTTAAAGAGTGAAAGCAAAGTGAGACTGGCTCAATTAGCTTCTGAGATTGCAGCAACAATCCTAAATAAACAAATTTGTAGGTAACGTTGCTTTTTCCCTTTTTTACTATTTGCAAACACAGTGGATGGTATTATTTGGGGAGTAGGTATTGCTGGTAAGATTCTGGGACAGACAATTTAATTTTGTCATGATTCACATTTTGCCACAGTCAGAGATCTATTTGTCAAATAACTTCTGTAGAAAAGTGCCATCACTTACATGAGGGAGAGTCCTGAAAAACACGTGGAAAGACGTGCAGGACTGAGCATGGCAAACAAGACAGCAAATTGGTAACTTCCCTACAGGACTGCCAGTGGCCTCTCCTTCCTTCTGCCTGCTGGCAGTGCCTCACTCTGTTTCCTTTGAATATGCTCATGTCATGTAACAGTTTGCAGTTTGCAAAAATAACAAAGGGACACACTACAAATTTGGCTGCTGTTTTCTCGTTGCATAATATGTGCCAACATTTTGAACCCTTCATCAGTGTGGATGTACCTGGGCATGTCAGGTCAGACTAAGGTGAGACTAAGACCTAGCAGCTTGATGTCCAACAGAGCATTCTGAGTCATAAGACAAGCTTTAACCATGGGACTCTATAAAAGGCGATAACGATTATTATATTAATTCACGAAAGTCTGTAATTTGGAACTAAAAGGATGCCTCTTCTGAAGGAAACAAAAAAATGTCGAATTAGACCTCTCAAAATACTGGGAAAATCACAGTGGTCCAAATTTAAAGTCAGAATCAAATCCTTCTATTCTCTGTTCAGGACAAATATCCCACTTAAAAAGGCTTTAAAAGTTGGATTGATTTTTTTTCTTCTTTTTTCCCCCCCCCCCCTCTTTTCTATCTTTTGTAGTCTG
>VXBQ01007037.1:31455-86014 GCA_013400175.1 Phainopepla nitens | reverse complement strand
CCCCCCCTTTTCTATCTTGTGTAGTCTGGAACATGACCCACTTTGTAAAATTATTGTGTGATTTTAATCACATACTTGCAGATGTAGATCCCAAGAACCGAAACCACTGGCAAAAACCTCTACAATTACGACTTTTCCTCCTCTGATATTGGCAGGTTGTGGAGTCTGTGATGCCTATCAGAACGTTAAGAAGCTTCAGATATGTAGGGCATCAGGTGCACAGGGTTTTTGTTAAACATGTTAAATGTCTGGGCTTGCACACAGCCGGGGGCAGCAGAATGCGATGCCAGGATGAACTCTGGTTTCAGTGAAGTACACCCTCCACACACAGAGGTATCCGAGGGGCTCTCAGAATGTTCACTGTTTCATGAATATGGCTAAAATACATTTAGTTTTTCCACAAAGAATTAATATTTTCCCCTCCTTTTACCTAGCTGGAACGTCCAGCTTTCCATGTACTTATGCAGTAGGTGGAGGAACAGAGGCAGACAAAGAGAAAAGGGAAGCACAGGTGAGATAAACCAGACTGAAGCAAATATGCCAAAATACTGAAATGTGAAAGAAGAACATAGTAGACTATAACTATTGGTGTACAATCCAGGAAAACAGTCCCTCCTCTGCCTCCAACTGCTGATTTTCCCAACATTTCCTTAACTCCTCCAAAACAATCCAACATCAAAACAGCCTTCAAAACTGTGGTAACTAACCATAAAACTTCACAGCAAAGTCCTAAATATTTTAGGAGTGTTTCAAACTAATTGAAATTAATGGTATCTATGCCACTGACTTTAGCTGATAAAAAATCAAGGCCCTTCTGTAATTCTAATTAACACTACAGTATGCTCTGATAATGGACAAATATGTTTTTTGATTCTGGCCCAAGTACACCACCTCCCTCCAAGGGTCCAAGATGCTGTGCACAAGAGACAACTGAATCTCAGAATATCCTCAGCTGGAAGGGACCCACAAGAATCACTGAGTCCAACTCTTGGCTCTGCACAGGATACTCCCAAAAATCACATCGTGCCCAACAGGGTTGTCCAAATGTTTTATGAACTCTGGTCAGGCTGGTGCTGGGACCACTTCCCTGAGCCTGTTCCAGTGCCTAACCACTTAGCAATTACACACAAAATTCAGGTAAATTTAGTAACAGGGTGGCAGTCTCAAACTTAACATGTAACAGAATTTTGTGGAGAAACTGGATTGGTCATAAGAGAAATTAGAGATGACTGTCAGAAGTGCAGGAACATTGCTGGGTATGTTACCTCTCTGACATGCTACTGTGCAGGGAGCACAGAACTTCATTAGGAACTATAAAAAAATACAGTGAAGTGGGGTTCATTATGAAGTACATGAGCCCCTTTACTGTGTCTGGCTGAGATGGAGTTAACTTTCTTTATAGCAGTCTGCACCGTGCTGTGTTTTAGATCTGTGGCTAAAAAAGTGTTGATAACACACCACTGTTTCAGCTGTTGCTGCAGAGTGCTTGCACAGCACCCAGGCTTTTTTGTTCCTTACTCTGTCCCCTCCCAGAGTTGTCTGGGGATGGGTAAGAGGCTGGGAGGAGACACAGCAAGGACAGACAGCCCCACCTGGCCAAAAGGTTAGTCCACACCACATAATGTCATGCTCAGCAATAAAACTGGGGTAGGGAAAGAAGGGGGTGGGGAGTTTTGTCTTCCAATGCAGACACTGTTCCATGACTGGCTGGGCATCAGTCTGCTTTTGGGAAGTGGGGAATAGCCACCTTTGCATCACTGGTTCTTGGTTTCTGTTGTAATTTTTCCCCTCTCTTTGTGTCACCTAATCAAGTCTTTATCTCAAGCAATGAGTTTGCCTGCTTTTGCTCTCTCTATATTCTCTCCCATTCTCCTGGGGGCCGGTTAGAGTTTAAGCAAGTGTGTGGGACTTTGGCAGCTGGTTAGGGTCAACCCAATACAGCCACCTCCAAAATAAGATGTGACTTTTGGAGACCTTTATCCCTCTGCATTGTAACCTGTGTATTCCATCATCTTTGTCTTAAGAAACTATTGATTAAAATAATTCGATCAAAAAATCTGATGTAGAAAACCCTTCTTTCCTGCTTTGGTCAAATCAGCCCATTTTCATGCGGTTTTGGTCTCATGATATTCATTTGTGCAACAGAGATTTGAAGTGGAAAGCTTGCATAAATTTTACTGACATTGCATAGCAACTGGCTTGGTCGATCAGAGCAAAACATTTCCAGGAAGTACTTACGCATTTCTGCAAACAGCTGCCTTCTTTCTGCCATGGTATTTCCTCTTTTCCCACAATCTTCAATCATTCTGGAAGACAAAATCATGTGAAAACATGAGGTATTATTCCCAGACTGAACACACGTACATGAGCATCCCAAATTGATCCTGAAGAACCTTTGAGGTTGACTGGTGCTCCACGTGTATCCGATGCCTTTTGCCAACCTCTCTGTGGCGTGGTCTGTGGAGAACCTGGTCCCCAAACTGTCCTCCATTCTCCGGACTCTGCTTCCAAGCATTTGCTCCCCCCCGCCCCTCTCTCCCAAAGGCAGTGTTCAGTTTTTCTGCTTGATGTAACTAACTGGCTTACATAACACAAGCTCTGAAATTCATTTTAGGTTTTCTTAAATAAGGAATCCTCAGTTTTAAATTATGTAAGAGAGAAGAAATCATAAAAGATTCGGATATTATTTTATAGTCTCAAAAACCATGTTCTAGCCAATTCTATGAGGAGGAGACAAAAAAGTAACAAACAACGGCAATTAAATCTCTACTCCATAACATAACACATGTTATTTACCCAAGCAAACACTCTCCCAATATTCATTCAAATTCAGGACAGTATATCTCTGATTAAATGAGTCTCAGAAAAAGGCTCAGAAGTAAGAATATATTTTCCTTCTGTTTTCAGATGAAAAAATCTTTCTACTATTTTGAAGAGCACTACTGCTGGATAGAGCAAAGTGACAGATTCTCTCACAGCCAGCATTCAAACCATAAAAGACTAAAGCTTTCAGAATGAAGATAAACATCTTTAGCAGCACTCAAAAAATTAAAACTAGTGTCAGCATCACCACTTCCTATGGGTAATTACGCTGTCGAACCAATATCCTTTCCTGCCTGCCAAGTCTGGCTAGAACTTCTGACCTGCATTTTAATCTACATCCTCATGTCAACTACACTGTATAAAATAACATCAGACTACCTAGGTTATAAAGGGGATGCTCTACAGAAGCCTACAATCAAAGATACTGCACCATATCTCATAGTAAACCTCCATATGTGTACAACAAGAAGGATAAAAGTACTGGGTTCTGAAATCTACCATCACCAAAGAATTCAAGATAGAAAACCAGTTTCCTTTTGTTTCCCAAAGACAGAAAGGCAATCACATAAGACGTGTTTTGTTGTGGGTTTTTTTTTTCTCCTTTCCAAATGCACTGTTCAAATGAAGTGGTGGTACATTATAATTGCTTTTTCCAAATAGACTATTCAATTCTCAGACTGATGAAGACTCTGCTAAAGTGCTATCTGTCGTGGACATTTTGTGATGTGAGCAGCAGTCCCACTAGGAAGTGGACAAAGGGTATGGAGGCAGCCTTTTTGCAGGGATATTCAAGTTCACTTCATATTCAAGGATGCTCTCATTTGTCTGGGAGTTGACAGGGATGTGCATGGCATGGCATTAGGTCTGAGCTGATCTATCCTGCCTTTCTGCAGAGATAACAACTCTCAGGATAGCGCTTCACAGAAGTGGTCACTCAGCCTCTGATGTCTAGCTGGTGTCTTGCTAGCTTGGAGGTGCCAGGGAAGACTCAAACCTCCCTGCAAAATGAGATACCTCAAGACACACCAGGCCCAGCCAGCATCTTAATTAGACAGCAAGAAGTAGTATCTTTTTTACATGAACCAGCCTTAAATCTCTGCCCATGAAAGATTAAAAGCAATATAATTCCACTCACCATGGCTTGGTTTCTAATGAAACCCATAGTAGGAGACAAATCTGCCATGGGAAATGACCAGATCTTGTAGGATGGGTTGGTTAACAAAGCCCTTTGAAAAGATAACATCTTTTACTAGGCAGGGCAGTTGAGTGAATACTTCAGAGCAAACACAATTTTTGATTAATATTTATTGCTTGCAGACTTGGTTACAGGCCATCATAATTTTCTCTGACTTCTCCTATATTTGGCATTATTCCATGAACAATGTGGCAACTTGTTTTCAGACCACATGCTACTTGTGTTATTTGACTGAGATTGGGTTAATTTGATTTTGGCAAAAGGATGACATCATCTTCCACTTCTTGACACAGCTGACACTTCAATCTTACAGATATTTCTCCAGTTAATAATTTGCTGTTTTCATTCCACCAATGTTCTCTAACATTTGTGAAGTAATTACTGGTCTCAGAGTGATTGCTAAAAATTTTATTGAAAACATAAGGGGTGCAACTTTATTCTCACTTGCCTCATATTGCCACCTGGAGAAAAATATTCCTTAGCTATTGCTTTTAAATACCTTGCAGAGCATGGAATGTGGCTCACCTGTGACTTTATTCACCATGTGGAAGAATTTTCCCAGTCAAAATTAAGTAACAAAAAGTATTTTTCACATCATGCAAATTGTACAGCATGTTTTCCACTTCTTTCAGAAAGCCTGCTCTAAAAGTGTCCCTTTAGGGGGAGGGGGAAATGTTTTTCAACTGGTTTTCTGTTTTCTGCATCCTCCCTTTACTTTTACTGTTTATATCTCCTCATATAAAAATGTTCCCTGAACCTGATCATCATTTTTCAGAATGTCCCATTATCTCCTGAAATTGAATCACCCTGTTCACTGCTGGGGCTTATGGGGATTACCAGGCCTGACAAATAACTTTATATTTGTAAACACACAACTCAGGCTTCCTCGGAGAAGGAAGGAACTTCATATTTATGTTTTTTGGACTCTTGCTGCACTAGATGTTTTGCAGATTTTAAAACAGCCTTCACCCCAAATGACAATCCTAAAATTCTCCGTAACAGGGTATATGCCATTAAGCTAATGAGAACATTAGTGGTGGCAGTATTTTCAGACAGATACATTCTATCCCTCTTTCCTATCTTTTCCTGATAGAAGGAAAGTGATAGATAATGCTTATCTACCAGGGTATTGGTATTTCTGAGTCGCCATTGACAGGAATTTACTCAGCTGCGTCTTCCAAGCTTTCCACATGAATTTTTAACTCCAGAATTGCTACAACCCAGGCTCAACTAACACCATTGTCAGGGTGCTGGGCATCTCCCTTTTCAGCCTCATTCCCTGTGACCCAGCTCACAGGTACACAGCTCTACTCTTCCACTCAGATTACAGACTCCTGCTTTGAGCCCATGACGTGTTCACCTCAGTCCCTGGGACTGGCCACGAGCTAATTAACTACAGTCATGTTCCAGTATTTCTCAGTTTGCTCACAGCACACATCACGTCACAGAAAAACGAAGTACAATTTGTTCTACATGGGAGAAAAGCAAATCACAAAGCAAACTTTAATGTGCTTTACAAAACAGAATACATTTCCAAAGACATAATTTTGAAAAATATTAATGAATGTATACATTTCTCAGAGTAGGGATTAGATTATATTTGTCTTCTATGGATTCCCTTCACTATTTTTTTTCCCTTCACTTTTCTTCCCAGGCAATAACTCCTCCACTGCAGGTAAGCAGAACACCTATTGTGCATCTAATTAAAATTCTAGTCACAAGCTAATTAGTAAGGTACCAATTAGAATGGTATTAAGCCTTCAATATATTACAGACATTCCAAAGCAGAAATCATTCCAAGCATGAGATTTCTAGCCTCTGAAAAAAATACTGTTGAATGCTTCATTTTTACCCATGTTTCAAGCTGAAAACTTTTATGACATTAGTAGTGCTAGAAAGAAAAGAACAAATAAACAAAAAGTATAGTTCCATTGGAACTATTTTGACTACAATTTCATCTTCATGCTTACCATGTATCAGAAATGTAACTGGCCTATTTTTTAATATACTTTTCTGGTTTATAAAATGTGGGTGGGAATATCATATAGTATGCATAAGGTGAGAACTCAATGCCTTATTTAATTTTCCTTTCCTGTTGTGCTGCTTGGATTATGAGCATTGCAATGATCTCTCTCACAAATAAGCGTTTTTCTTGTTTCAGTATTTATAGGGTAAATAATATATTTTAATAACCCCTACTATTATTTTCATAAAGAGTGTATTTCCATTACATTTCCATTTCTCGAGCTATGTCTGTGGATGATACAAGGAATACATGCTACATTTAAATCATTAGCTCCAAAAAACCAATCTGTCCTGGTTTAGGCTGGAATGGAGTTAATTTTATTCCTAGTAGCCGGTATGGTGCGGTGTTTGGGATTCAGTCTGAGAGCATGTTGATAACACACCGATGTTTTAGTTGTTGCTGGGTCGTGCTTACCCTAAGTCAAGGACTTTTCAGTTTCCCAGCTCTGCCAGTGAGCAGGTGCACAAAGAACTGGAAGGGAGCATGGCCAGGACAGCTGACCCAAACTGGCCAAAGAGATACTCCATACCACAGAGCACCTTGCCCACGATATCACCTGGAGACAACTGGCCAGGAGGTGCCATTCACTGCTCAGAGACGGGCTGGGCTTCAGTCAGTGGGTGCTGATCCACTGAACTGGGTATCACTTACTTCCTGGGTTGTAGCTCCCTCTGTCTCATTACTATTACCTCCCTCTGTCTCACTATTATTATTATTGTGTTTTGCTTTGTTTCAATTATTGCTTGTATCTCAATCCACGAGTTTCATTTTTTCCCCTAACTCTACCTACCACTGGGGGTGGGGCTGGTGGTGGAATAAGCAAGCAGTTGCATGTGACTTAGGTCACAGCTGGGGTTAAAGAAAAGAAGGAGTTGCCTATATGCCTGGAGAAGGCACTCCCCTCTGGAAAGCCCCACGTGTGTCCGAGGAGACCCAAAAATTCCTGACCTGACGTGTGCACGTGCAGGTTCATGGGTCTGAGAAGAGCCACCCCACTAGCACTTCCACAAATCCCCATCCCGTTTATCTGTGACAGATGAAGTGCCCCAGGGAGGCAGGATACATGCCAGTGAGGGAAAGTGCCCACTGAAATGGATTAATTCTGGCATGAAAAATTTACCAAGTCCCACGTGACGGTTGTGACGCAACCGGGCGTTTGAAAAAAGAGGCTCTGAATCCTGGCCGGTGACACTTCTGACAGTCTTTCAGGCTGGATAAAAGTTGCTTTTCTGTTGAAGCAGGCACGTAGGAAACAGAGAGACATCTCCCTCTGCTCCAGTCTTGTCCAGCTGAGCGTGCTGGGGCTCTGAAACTCTTGGGAGCATTCTGGGACCCAACTAGCTGGACATTTTGCACCACAAGACTGGTAAACCCAACAGTGAGTATCTCGAAATAATTTTTGGAAAGAGTAGCACCATTTGGTAGAAAATATAAACCAGGATCAAGCATCCTTTATCTGAGCAGTCTGTATTTCCCTAGTAAGGAAATCTCAAACTCCTGATATAGAAACTATTTTTTCTTCCATGAAATGATGGAAGCTTTGGTATCTCTGGGAATTAGAAGCATTAGGATTCAAAGAAATGTTCTGGTTTCTCAGTGGCTATTTTTTATGCTGTTGACAAATTTGATTCTATTTTCTATGCAGCTGGTCAATATTTAAACCCAGTTTTGAGCAGACAGCAGTACCATTTTTCAGCAGCACAGGCTGCTTGTCTGCCACTGCTCGGGACAGTTTTGTCAGAATGTCCTCTGTACATAACAAACTGCTGTTTCTTTTCAAGATTTACCAGCATCAGCAATTTAGATTTATGAAAATGAAAGAGCCTGCTAGGGTCTATCTAACAGTGACTTTATGAGGAAATTAAAAGCTGTAGTCAACATCTAGGATTCTGTTCATGCAGGATTCGTGGCAATGTGACAGATAAGGTTTTCCACTGATCTTTTTTCTCCTATTTTCTCCAAATTCAGCTGTGTTAGGCAGATTCTGCTCTGCTGACAAGAACAGTTATGGCTGCTTATTTCAAACTGAGCTTGGACTGGAGAACAGTGAGTTAAAAGGGACAGTGAGTGCTGGCTAAAACCGTATTTCTGACGTCACCAACCTCAGCAATCCTTGTAGTTAATAATAAAAATCCTGAAGGGCCATTTCAGAGCCCTCTTCCACTTAATGGATTTACTGGTGCCTTATGAATGTCTTGTTCCACATGTTCTAATGAAGCAAGTCCCTAATAGGCCTCTCTCAGCTTTACATTCCAGGACTAATCTTTGGCACCGTAATAAAATTGGTCAATGCTCTTTCCTGAGGCTAGCTATAATTGCATTGCACTTACAAAGTGTGCTTGTATTTTATCTAGATGAGATTTTTACAGTGAAGAAAAGAAAACAAAAGCTGATGCTAAGTTCATCTTCAACATGAGTCTCAGCAAGTCTGACTTTTCTCATTTTTGCTGTATTTTTCAATTTTAATACCACCAAAAAAATTGGAATTCTGTCTTCATTTATTCCTTTAGTGAAATGTGTTTTTGTTTTTACGAAAGAATTTTCCAGCATACTTTTCATCAGCTCCCCTTTGGGGAGTTTTGTATCCTTGGTGGAAAACTGTCAAAAATGCCTAATAAGGCACCCACTGCAACTCATTTCCATAATGCACAGTCTTCAAGGAAGTTTGGATGCTATGCAAATCTTATCTCTCAGGTCTAAAAAACAAGTGTGAAGGGATTAATTAAAAAAAAAAAGGGAAAAAAGAAAAAAAAGAAAAAAATAGGCGTAATTTTGAGACAGAAGATGTGAGAGTCAAAATAGATTAATTTCATATTTAATAGTGTACGGAATCAGCACTTTACTACAGGATTCCATGACAAAGCAAACATCAGTTGTTTTCCATGCACTAGGCATTATCAAGTTTAGGAATTCAAAATCTTCCCATCTAAGCCTAAATACATACCAAAATCCTTATTTTTGTTCTTTTCATGGGTACTTGCACAGTATAATTTCCAGTTTTTCTCTGCAACATGAAGAACTTTTCTTAAAGAATCTTACTACTCCAGACATGAAAGACATTTAAGAAAATGACTACTTGACACTTAAAATATACATGTGAAACTTTAAAAATCTTACAGGCATTGCTTAGATAAATTTTTCTAGCCATGCTCTTTTTGAGTCAGCCTTCCTGATACTAGAAGAAACTGCTCTAATGGATGAAATATGGACACAAAACTAATGCTCAGTGCTTCAAATATGTTTTCATCTTTTAAGAGGATAAGATTATCCAATAAAATAATTTTGGTCACCTCCAAAAATCTTTTCTCCAGGGCTCCAATGCCGTCACTTCTGATAAACATGAGGGGTTGATTCCAGCTAACTGCTACAGATTTAAATGCATAATTTCAAAGTTCTATTCAAATGCAATTAAAAATTTGTATTTTGTCTAAATTTTATTAAATATTTTAAAACAATAAAGAAGATGCCAATTTCCTTTATATATGACCTTTCAGAGCGTTAGTTCAACTAAGGGGTAGTTAGAAACAACCTCCACCAACAGTCATTTCTTTTTTGTTACACTCAAAACACATTCCAGGAAAAAAAGAAGCCCACAAAACTCAAGCTGATGAGATACAATACCAAATCTGATTTGTCTGATGTGTGAATATTTTTATGGAGTTTTCCCATAAACTCATTTTGGAGCTGTATTTCATTGACAGTGTGGCTTTTCCTTCAAAATATGTTTTTTTAAAACTATTTTTCTGAAAGCCAAGATCAATAAAGAACTGATGACCTTTAAACACTCAAATATGCAGTTCTACTTCTTTCAGTTGGTTAGAGGAGGCATAATTCATAGAGAGAACTGTAATGAAACTCAAGGGATAAAAAATTATAAGGACTTTATCACAGGAAGCATTTAATTGATACTCTGATACTTTGGTAGTCTGGTCCTCTTTCTTTTTTATTTGCCATTGTAGAGGCAAAAAGGAGGTTGCAGTATTTCAAATATAATTAAATTCCTACTTAGTCAAAGCGATCTTTCAGTTCTTCCTGTGCTGCCATAATTAAACCCAAATTCATTTGAGAGTAAGCTGTCAGTGATACAATTGTGTTAGGAAGCATTTCTTGGCTTCTGCCAATTTTAATAATACAAGTTGTCAGTTTTTGTAAATACAGATTTGATGATTATTTGCTGTAGGACAGTAGGTACTTTCATGTCCTCAGAATTACAGAACCAACTAGATAAACCAAATGGTAGCTGCAGGAGAAAATGCCTTCCTAGGCAGTTGAAATTTTTGAGATCCTTTGCATGTACTGGGAAAATCTCACTAAAATTAAGTACCATGAGTAGTCAAACAAATTAGTTAACAGAACGGCTACTGGCTTTTGTAACCTTACCTGATGAAAAGTTTTGTCACCCAAACAATTGATACAGTAGCCACTGATCCAGAGAAGTTGAAAAAAATCTTATCAGCTAGGAAGTTTTCCATTATACAACTGACAACCAAGAAGTATTTAAGCTTTTTTATCTCTATGCCTGAAACAGATGCCTTTGGGTTTTTTTCACTTTTCAATTTTCTGAAATGTTACAACAAATAGATTTATAGAAAAGAAAGTCTGAACTATATCTAAAAAAACACAGCTAAAAAGAAGAATCTTTAAAACCAATCCCATGGAATTTCAAGTCTCTCCAGACCTATTTGCCAGAAAGGTAGAAAATAAATTACAAATGAAAGAATGATGAGGCACTGATGAAATTGCTCACATATACTCTTTCACAGTAGTAGCTGTTAATTTGTCTTGAAGCTCAGTGAGAGCAGGCACTAGGACAGAAGAATGGCACTAGGATGGGAATTAAGGCATTTAGGAGCATATTTGGGTTAAGTATATACCTTCTGAGACAAAGGAAGCTTTGATTACTGAGTCTGTATGAATCTCACACTGAGAGAAATCACATCCTTAATGTGAGTAGGAGCAGCCTCCAGGCTGATCTAATTAATATCTGAAGAAGGCATTTTTAGCAATTAGCTGCTTTAAAGGCATAAAGAAATGTAAGATTTTATCTTTTTTACCTGGCCATATCCCATCTGTGAGTGGCCCTTGATAAGAGGGATACAACTTGATAATTTTGGTGGCTGTATTGAAATGATGATGCTTTGAAAGCAGATGTCAACTTGTTAAGTTTAATTCTGTTTTCAAGTAGCAGATCTCATTGAAGGTCACACCTCCACGTATCTAATTTTGTGGCGGAAAAAGAAATTTCACATGCATTATTAAAATTATTTCACTAGGCAGCCCTAGTTATAATAAAGTTCAACCCTCAAGATACTCAGTTAAGATACTAACTCTCCCAAAGTCATAATGATTGAAATCAGGGTCGGTACATTCTTGTCCTATAACTGCCTGCCTGCATACCCATGAAAAACCACACAAGCAACACAGCAATACCATCATTATACACAGCAGGAGCAGAACAGGTAGGCTGGTAGCACCATGGGATAACAGAAAAAACAGCAGAAAAAACCAGCAATGAGGGTGTACATTTGTATAAAATTTAAGAGACAAGAAATTACAGGTCAATACAAGAATTTCTGAGTCTTCTGATGATGAATACATAGAAAAGCCAAGATAGGCTCTAGTTCAACAAAAGCTTTCTTTAACCTGTCCCCATCCTGCACAACTTTTACACACACACTGAACCCAAAGCATAGGCTTGAATTCCACTGTGATTATCATACTTAGCCAAAGAGGAATGGGCTGCTGAATTGGGCTCAAAGGTTTTCCATCTAGTTCTTAATAAAAGTCTAACAACAAAGGGCAGCCTAAAATCAGTAGGTTACATAAAATGGAATACACTTGGAAATGGCACTTCAAGGAGGAGTCAGTGTCTCCCAATAAAGATAAGTTTTAATCACGTAACAGAGAACAGAGCTCCTTTGCATGTGATGTGGAAGTTTACAGAGTACTGAGGTCACTTTGAAAGCAAAAGGAATTAAAGAATTAAAGAGAAGGGCATTAGGAAACAGAAGCATCTTCATCACCACTTAATCCTTCTCTTCATTATTTGGATGCATGTTGAGATGCTATTCATGACACCGTTATAAAAGTAAATTATGAAGAGAACTACACTTTATGCCAGTTCCGACATCACTGGTTATTCCTAAAGTATCCCACAACAAAAGTTAGCATAAGCTTTTCTTTTCCAAAACTGTCTTTGATGCAAATGTAATCTGCCTTTGCCTCCCAGCAAACTTAAGCCTCCCTTTGCTGGAGTACTCTCATACAGTATTATCACACCCTTTCACATTAGTATAAATAATTTATTTCAGTGATTAAAAAGGTGCAGCTATTAATAAGGAGCAGAATTTTTGCAAAACTATCCTTTTAATACAGAGAAAGTTAGGCATCTTATGTCCTCATTAGAACATCAATATGTTAGACTTAGGGTTGTGGAGGGCTGTAATAACTTATAAACGATTGAAAAAACCCCCACCCTTATTTCAACAGGTAAAGGATGACAGGAAATGAAAGCAAATTCAAACAAAAAACCCCCAAATAGCTTGATATGCACTATCAGCTAGTTTATTTTCCCAAATAAAAAACCTAATATAACAAATTACTTTTAACCTAATTAAAATCTGACATTATTTTATTAAGCAATATCATTATTACAATAGCATACAGAAGAAAATGAAATACAATATAATTATGTAGCAAATAGTCTCATATATTAAGCCAGAACAGAAAGCTAATGCTTGAAATATTGAATTCAAAGATAATGGCTGGTGATGCTAGTAAATGGACACAACATAAACATGTGATTCACTCTTCTGGGTCTCTCCTCTCAGATAATGCACATTACCTCTAACACTTGGACCCTGCTAAACTTGAGTTAGTGTTGTATGTGCTTGGGGAGGAACATTTTTAATAAAACAGTATTAATTATATTGCAAAAGAACATTTAGACTATAAAAATCCCTCCAACGCCACATAGACATTTCAGCTACTAGAAATGGGCTTGTAAGCAGACTCTGGTCTGAAGAAATTTCAGTGCCCTGAATTTACCTCTCCCATGGTAAGAAGGGAATGTGAAGAAAGCCAAGGGGAGAACACGAAAGCCCATAAGAAGCACATCCAAGCAGGCTGGCACGTATGGCTGCAAAGATTCCTGATGTGCTTTGAAATCCCCAAATGGTTGTTTAAAGATTTTTCTCCATGTAAAATGAAGTAGATCAGTTCTTAGAAACACTCATCTAAGGGTAGTCAAGACAGAAGACACACTCCTACACAAGCTACACATTGCTCTACTATGCACACAATGCATCAGCTTTTGTGGAAAGATGACATTTGTATCATTAACAACAGGAAATAAGAGGTGCCAAAACAGGCAAGACACTGTCACACAGCACTTTATGTCAGTATGTCACGTTCCCATAAAGACTAAATGTCCTCAAAGCAATTTTTCAACACCTCCTTCCTTTGAAAAGATTGCATTTTCCTTCTAGTACAACACAGCAGTCCTAGGAGAACCACCTCAAAAAATACTCCAGGAGCTCAATCACTGAAGTACGAGCTGTAAAGGTGCCATTCCCAAGATCCACCACACTTAAAAGAGTTATTTCACAAAGACCAGCCACCAAAACTCAACAGAGATCAACTATAAGAAGGCTCCATAGCTGGCAGAAGAAGAAGGGGTGGCAATGTGAAGGCACAGAGACATCCTACAGAAAAGTATGGGGCACTGAGGCCTCCAGCAGCTTGCAAATCACAATATATCCTTGGACAGAGAATACCAATGCAACCTGTTACGAGTCAATTTTTACGGGAAATGTGTTGATTCTGAGCAGATAGAACACTTTACAGATGCTTTCAGTGCGAAGCACTGACCACACACAGGCAGACACGGCAGCAGCCCAGCCGCCAGGTACTCATGGTGGCTGCAGGGGCGCTTCAACTAGGCCAGGGAAGTGAGAGCACTACAGGAATCCCTGCCGAGAGCAGTGACGTCTACAGGCCTGGATTCTGACAAGAAAAACGGCCTTGAATTCGCTGCCACAGTGACAATTTGCCTGGGCAGTTAGAGCCCCTCCACGGCCCGAGGCCCTGTGTACAAGCACCCACCCTCTGAGCCAGCAGCCAGCTCTGCCGGGTGGTGCTGCGGCCACACGCCCCACCACTGCTGTCACAGCGGCCACCAGCCTTTCCAGAGAGCAACAGCAACTGGCTCCAAGGACAAATCCCTCTGAGTCACAAGCGGCGCACCACTGCCTGGACAAAACCACGCTGACCCTGCTGATAAGTGAGGGCAATCCTTAAATGGGTCCAGAGGAATCTAAATTGAAGGCATCTGAGTTGGTAATAAGCAGATTTGAGCTAAGCTGGTTAATGATATTTGCAAACAAGAATAAGTACATTCACACCTCAGGTGTCATTTGCTTAATTCTGAGGCCATGCCTAATATTCTTCTGGGTATTCTGGCAAGAAAGCAGCAGTGTATTTTTGGTCTGCCTTATCAAATGCATCACATTAGAGTAGGAAGCAAGAGACCTCCTCCTGTTTGGCTCTGGTTCAACTACACTCAACTATTACATTCTAGTTTAGGCACCAAGTTGTCTGGAAGCCACTGACAGAGTGCAAGGAGAGAGGCAGAGAGATGGGAAAACACTAAGAGCACTGAGACAGGAGAGTCTGATTTCTGGGAAGAGAGTAACATCAAATCTATACAGTTTTGTTAAACGCTGATGAGCTGGGAATAAAACAGCTATCTGCTGTTCATGTTGGTGAGAGAATTATAAGGTGTGATATACAGGGTTTAATTAGGAATAACAGGAATAATATTTAAACACAGAAAACGTCTGATCTCAACAGGGGAACTCTGAAGTGAAAGATGTATGAGGCTGTAGACAGTCTCTCCAGAGATATGGTGAATGCCCTACAGTCTGTGGCTTTTAAAACTATCCCAGTAAATCTTTGGAAACATATATTGCAGGCCCAATGCTATTTTCAATGAGGTGAAATGGAGACTCCAGACGTATTTCTGGATGAGATTCTCAGTGGTATAAAATAACATGTAGTAGAGTTTTATCAGCAGAGGCTCATCTTGCATTCCTCACTTGTGGATATGTTTTTCTCCTCCTACATATTTCATAATTTAGTTTCTCAAACACAGAATGTTCAAAATAGACCAGTTCAGCAGCCACATCCCACTCCTCCATTGCTCTTTCTGCCTTCACTATTACCTTTGTTTTGTCCCTTCTCTCCCAAACCATCCATTTGCCTCTACTGACTTGTGATTTCTCAGGGTTCCCTTGTGTTAGATCACAGGGTTGTGATGCCCAACAGCAGGGTGCTCAGTGACAGCTTACCCCCTTGGCTTCTTGCCTTAGGCCAGTAAGTGTTAAACAGGGAGTAAAGGAAGAGAGCAAACCATGCTGCTGGATTTTGGGCATTGGGCTCAGATGTCCCTTGTGTTAGAGATGTCAAAGGCTGATCCATGAAAAATATGGGAGATGTGGCAAATTCCTCTATTACCTGTGACTGAGATGACAATAACACCCTGTCCAACAGTGAAATGCATTAAAGACACAAGCTGAGCAGTGTTAGGGTTGTTAGGAAGCTGCCCCTCCCTTAGAAAAGGGGGCTGGCAAAGCTTTTTGGCACAAGTGCCTCCTCAGGTGTTCTTCTTCTGCTACTAGAAGAAGTGCTGGTGGGCAGTATTTTTGGACTAAATTAGCTGGTACTTAACTGATGCAGGTAGGCCCAGAAAATACTTTTCAAGCGTTATCTGAAAAACCACTTTTCACCTCAAAAATTTCCATTTCCAAACTCCAGAGAGACAAAAGATCATTCTGTCTTCTCAATCCATTGCTTATTGACTCAGGTTATCAGTTATCTCAACTGATTTCAGCTTTTCTAATACCTGAATTTCACTACAGATGCCCAGAGGCAAAGGGTACTTAGGAATTAGAGGTGTGAACTCATTTCCAGAGGCACTGAAACAGATTTAACAAAATCCATTGGGTAAATATTTAGCTGCAGGCTTGGTTTTAAGCAATCCTGTGAAATTATGTTTTACAACACAAATGAACAGAAAAAGGGACTCAAAAGAGTCAGAGAGTTAGATTTTCCCCAGTTGCTTACAATTTTTTTTTTAAATTTACCGTTTTTTTCCACTCAATCCTACTTTCAGAGCAGCTAGAGAGCACAAACACCTTTGCTGCAGAGTGTTGAAACATTTGGCAAAGGCCTTTTGGTAGAGCCCCTTGCATACACATCTTTATTCTGCAGTTGAGGAGAACCACTGAAAGGATTTCCACTGGCAATCTCCATATCAGGTTTGTTTATATCAAGTGCCAGTCATCCCTCACTATTATCCTCACTGTTTAAGGCTGTACCCTGTAATGCACAGCATCACAGAGATTTGGGAGAGACAGAAAAGCATTACAGGGTAGCACTTCTGTAGATAGTTATTTGTAGTCAGTGCTTTGAGCTGGCTACACCAGCAGGGCTTCCCAGAGCAGAAGCCCCAAAGTGTCCATGAGAAGCCAGGATGCCAATCCTAATGCACACAGCAGAAACTCCGGAATTCTTTCAAAAATGCAGTTTCTCACAGAGTCAGTCAGCCTGCAAAGGTTTTAGCACAGCCATCATGTAGCTATAAATAATCTGGCACCATTAATAAGGTCAAAATAATGAGGGGGAAGAGAAACAACAACAGGATCCCTTCACACCTGATTTTCATGTAAGATCTTGCTTTTTAATCATTTTAGGTGTGTAAGAAACATACTGAAGGTTGAGATACAAATAACGAAAATTCATCAGATAATTTCAGAGTGTTCTGCTGAAATCGTTCTGACTGAAATGGTGTCGCTCTCTTGAGGGGGACATTAGAAAATATCAAAAAGCTTGCAAGTTTTTAAGATTATATGCTTGTAGAACTGTAAAAATACGTACACCTAAGAAATTATTAACTAACATACTTTAAAAAGAAAGGATTGGAGAATCAACATTTTTAAGGTTCTGGAAGTTGCTGAAACTGTGAGCAACAGTTTGTGACATCAGCTGAATTCCTGAACACTGCCAAAAACTCAGATACTGGAACAGTTTTAGGTGAGCTACTCTGAAGAAGAATATTGAGCACCAAATCCAATCCTGCACATCTGAATGCTTTCTGTTCACCTCTGAAATCTCTACAGAAAATCCAAGTACAAACATTTTTTAAAAAACTGGCACTCTATCCAACTTGAATATTGTATTTGCTAGGATCAAAATGACACATCCCATCATCTTAGTCCTGACTGCTCAGTCCTTGACATGGCAAAGGATTAGAAAAACAATGAATACAGTACTCTCTCAAATGTCTAAGGGAAAGATGTTCACATTCTCCTCATGCACACCAAACAAACTGTGGTCACATCTGCACACATTTTGTTACATCAGGATAAAGAAAGTGTTTGTTTTATATTTGTTTCCCTACTGTTACAAACACTGACTGCAAAACAGGCTAACACTGAATGTTTATGGGATAGAAAACCTTTTAAAATTAAACTTTTTAAGCTTCCCGCAGGCAACACCTACTCAGAATAATCTTGTCTTCTCTACTTCTTTGCATGAAAAAAGATTTCCATACACATTTTCAGTTCTTCCAGGCAAAATACAGCATCTGGACCATCTTTGACCTGGTACAAAGGTATTTTACTTGTTCCTGAAGTCATGAAGCATCAAACACAAACTCCAGTATATGCATCAATTTATGCTGATATTTATGGGGGAAGAGTACAGATTTGGAAAGAAAGGGACCTCAAGGTATACTTTTCAGCTTTCTTACAGAATGACTTCAGAAAAGAAAAATGTCTTCTTTTCCTTGTTTGTTTTATTTTCCCTCCATAAACAATCCTCTTATATTCCAGGTAAGTAATTGTATGGGAAAGTAAATGTTAGTTCTTTAAAAGAAAGGCTTTAGGTTTCTTCAGAAGCTGAGAAAAAGCTGCCTGAATGATGGAAGAGCAGGCACTTAGATTTGCATTTGATGGCTCCTAGCTAGAGTTAACATGAGTCTTGGGGCAGAATATTGTGCCAAATTTCTCTTGTTTGGAACAAACACTGTGAATTTTATTTTGAAAACATGGCATCCTGGTACAACCCCTGCTTCTCCCTTGAAGATGTCCACTGTAAAATGCAATTTTACTTGTAGGTGATCTCCCTCAGCATCAACACCTGGGACAACACAGACGTAACACTGCTCCTCTAATTTCTGCCACAGAGACAAAGAGCAAAATTAACATCTCTCCACAGAAACAAACACTTCTAAAAGTCAGAAGCCATTTACTCTGAGTATTGCTATTGCTTAGTTTGCTGTAGACTTCTCCCTTGAGCTGGTAGCCAACTAAACCTGCTGAAACACATCCTTTCACAAATGCAGCCTTGCACAACATCTTATGGAAAACATCTTGTGTGGAACTCAAAGCCCCAGTAAACACATCTAAAATCTCTCCTCTTAACAGTGGGCACTGAAGCCTGTTGAAATCTACCTGGAGTTTTTTGCTGCAGCCCTGTCAAGTGAAATACCCTCCTGTTTGTGGACAAAAGGCACAAGCTGATGTCTGCAGCCATGCTTGGCCTGTACTGACTGATGCCTCTCCACTGCTGGCATGTCAACTTTCCTACAGGTTGTGAACTTTAGAGTGGCTCTTCTCCAGCACGGTACATTTAGACCAAAAAAAAAAGGGAACAGAAAGGGTGCACATGTCTGCAAGAAAAAAAAAAAAATCTTCTCTTGAAATACA
This sequence comes from Phainopepla nitens, assembly GCA_013400175.1. Classification (NCBI taxonomy): domain Eukaryota; kingdom Metazoa; phylum Chordata; class Aves; order Passeriformes; family Bombycillidae; genus Phainopepla; species Phainopepla nitens. The sequence goes on along the minus strand of VXBQ01007037.1, from coordinate 67,203 downwards.
GAGTTTAATCTCAGTTCCACATAAATCAAAGAAAAGGCTTGTAATTACTTCAATGACAATGAAGTCCGTTTTTCCAGGATTTTACCCATGTTTAATTTGAGCCATAAAACATCTTGTGTTTCCAAAAGTAACCTATGATTTAGGACACCTCTATTTCTGGATATATTGTAAGATGTCCATTAGATGTCCACTTTCCAAGAAGGAGAAATCCCAGAAGATCAAGCTGGGCAATGAAAATAAACATCATCCTTTGAAAACAGTCTCAGCTGTATGTTTGTTTATTTTGTAGTGTTGCAGTGTTAAAATTAGAATGCTGCAAGGTTAAATTGTAATGTGATCAGATTCAAAATCAAGGGGGAGCCAAGACAAAAGAACAGCAACATCAGAAATAACAACTGATAAGAGATGAATGACAGCAGTGTGGGGACCAACAATCACTTCTACTCTTTACTCACTGTGAAGTTCTCAATGAAAAAAGGTGGCATTTGTCACAAACCACAGGATCTATTTTATCCTGGAGTGGCAGATGTGAAACAGTCACTAATGGAGACTGTATAGACCATTTAATCAGCTCATTTTTTTCCCACATCTTTATCCACTTTAATAACATTTGATTTAAGATTATATGATGTTTTTACAAAGATAGGGAAGTAACCTAATGACCTCGAGGTAATAATTTCAGTCACTGATTCCAATGAAAGTAATCTATCCCTTAGCTGTCCAGAATTTCGACATGAAAAGTGTAACCAGCAAACAGTGAATACAGAAAATAGAGAAGGACAAAACACAGAGTTTGCATGGGACACTCCCAGAAGAGAGAGGTTTAAAATATTCTCTATCCTTATGCAATAAATCAAAGAAGGGAGGGGGAGGTGATTTTAAAATGTGGGCATAACAACTAAAACTCTTCTTGGCCTGCAGATGTTTTTAGGGACCAGTCATGGTCTGCTCTGCCTCTGGCACATCAGTGGGACCTTTCTGTTCACATCTGACTAGCTGTCGTGGAAGGGAAGATGGATCAGCATCTTCCCAGGCAGAATGCACTTAAAGCCCTGGTATTACTTCTCTAAAAGTTCAGTTTCAGAAACCAGAATGGGGCTTCAGAGTTTTACTATCCTCTTCCAATAGGTACAATTGCACAATATAAATGCACTGTCTTGACAGTTAATTCAAGATCAGAAACATCATTATGAAGACATATTCTCTCATGTGGTAGCACTCAATTTAAAATACACCATGTAGAGTATTTTATTTCTGTTAGAAATTACAATTTACACTTTAAAGTTTAGGTTTATGGACAACGGGAGGGCATTTCAGCTATATAGAAAATGTAATACTTTTTTTTTTACACTCTGGTGAGATCATTGCAATGTTGTCCTCATGCTGTTTAAAACCTTTTATTATTTTGGTTTCGGTCAGAATTCAAAATATAGTTATGTGAACTTAGTAAAAGGGAGAAAAAGCACTTTCTGCTCCTTGCCTCACTATTTTCAGATCTGTAGCTGTTCTCTACATTGCCAAGTCAAACCCCAAACCAAAGAAAATTTTCTGAACTAACTGGACTGGTGGACTGCTGAAAAAACTTTTTATTTCCTAGGCTTTAGAATGACAAATGGGAACAGAATGGCCTGGCTACATTCTGAATTCACTTTCTGGAAGGATTTCTTTGAACTTCACCCAAAACTTAAGAGCCTGGGATGTTCTGCTATTCAAAATATATTTCTGAACTGCAAGAGCTATTTCTGCACCTACCTGATACATTCTCTGCCTTACAAAAAAAAGGAGTCCTACAATTTCAGTAGTTTAAAATCAAATCTTTCTCTCCATGCAGTTCAGTTAAATGTGCTGAGATGACTTCCTTGTTTAACTAAGAGAAAGTAGAGAGAGGCTGGAAAAAAAGCCCTGCAAAGAAAATGCTTCACTCTTAGCCATGTGTGGAGTTACAATCTCTCCTGCAAGGAAGATCTCCCAGGCCTGAAACCTCCCAGAACCACTGCAAGCCTAAGCTGGTGATACTCCAGCTCACAGGAATTTGCCTCACTGCTTCTCCCAGTTGGGTGTGCTTGATGGTTTGATGGCACAATGTTTCCTGTTGCAGCCAGCTCTGTTTGCTTTAAAACCTTTAGAAGGTCCCTCATGCCAGAATAATTACACTTAGGCTCTTAAAAACCAAAATCTAACCCCAAACGAGGAATTATTTAATTCTGCTTTTAGTGTTTTACGTTATTTATGTGATTTTTATATTACCAAGTCGGAGAAGAAAAAAAAAACCACCACTAATGGCTAGCTTAAAACACACTCCTTCTTTAGATTCTAATCATGGTTCAGGATTACTCCATTTTCCTGCATTTAATACATCACTGTAATAAATTCACTCTGTAAAGGAGACTCAGCACTGAGGTGCAGCAACAACATGAAAAAGAAGGCATGGCAGGAGCTGGTTTAGTAACCTTACACATGGTCCAGCTGTAAGATGAAGTTTCCTCTTTCACAAGCAGGCAGTGCCCTGTCTCTGTGCTCACAATCCTCCATCATCCCCATCTGTCAGATTCTCCTTTCCCAAGATCATTGTAAAGTGTTCAAGGTGCAGAGACCACCACTGCTCCCCTGTAACACATTATCTATGCAGTTAGGGAAGGGATTTCCAAGCCTCCAGTACAAAAGCACTTAAGGGTACTTCAGAAGTAAGATGGGAGAGAAAGGAATGACAATGCAGACAAGGGAAGGCAGTGGGGATACCAGAGGAGAAGGGCAATACAGGGAATGTGCAGCTTGGAAGCAAAGGGGTTCCTATCAGTGCCCCTCAAATTAAGATATTGCAAATATTTTCAAAGCCCATGGAAGACAGTGAATTGTACATTTGCATACAGAGTTTTCAGAGGTCAACAGTTACATTTCTAACCGGGAACAAACACAGCGGGGTTATATGGAAAAAAGCAAGAACAACAGGCATTTTTGGTCAGCCTACTGATGAAGAAAACATCAGTCTGAAGCAGTGCACCAGAGAAGCATTTGGGCACCTGCTGGATGGCTGCTGATGTGGGAGCTGTGTGTGCACTGCTCAGGAAACAACGAATGGCTGGCAGGAAATGATCATAATCAAACAGTAACTCTTTTGCTTAGAGGCCAAAGGACTAGGCTTTGTTTCTCAAGCCACAGGAAGCAGCACATTTAAGATGCTCAGGACTGATGCACTTTGTCACAGGGTAGGATAACATTCTCTGAAGATCACTATGGCCACACTTCCAGTGAAACAGGAGGCATAGCCTCACCTTTGTATCCACATCATTGCCCAAGACTACCAACAGTCTTCCATCCTGCAGTGCTGCTAAGATGTATGAACTCACAAAATCATGCATTGAGATGAAAGCCCCTTTCCCACATGTCACAAACTGGTGGCTTTCTACTGTCCCAGTACATCCAGCTGGATCAGTGGGACAGATGCTATAAGGAGAAAATTACCTACTAAGATTTGAAGAGAAGTTTGAATGCCATAAAGCCAATGAGGTCTAACTGGATAGTTGCTAAAGATTAAAAATTACCATAGTTTCAAGACTTCAGTGCTTAAGTGTATTCCCTAAAGCCTGATGATGGAAATCCTCTCAGGAAACTAATACAGGGGATGAAGCAGAATTTAAAATAGTCTGTCTCTTAGATACTGGGGGAAAAAAATCCATTTGTGTTGCTATTTAGGGCCATAACGTTTCTTTGAGTAGGGAATCACACAATATCATTTTTATTAAGCTTAGATGTTTTCAAACATAAACTTCTTTGAAATAAGCACTTAGTGCAATTAAAGCACTTTTTCATGTTTAAACATACTCCAAATAACATGTGTTACTCTTTACCTTGGAAATTACAGCAGCACTTGTTCTGTCTAAAAACCACATTTGTGTTCATATAGATGAAGTCTGACCAGTTCAATTCTGGTGTTACTATTGCTGTTGAATTTGCCCCCTAGATCAGGAATACAGTTTGACCACACTGTTAAATTAGGCACCTTCAGAAAGCCAACTAACTGAAGCATGGTTTCTTCCATGAAATCTGGAAAGGATCACATTTTCCCTTTTCTGCAGTTCCTGACCCCTCTGTAATTAGAGAAAAGAAAAAAAGCAGACAGACTTCTCTAACAACTCTTCCTCATGAAGATCTTGATCATTCTCAAACAGTCCACAGAGAAGACAAGAGAATCACATGGTTATCTCCAGTTAGGCAGAAGATCTTATCATTCTCTCCTGCCCCAAGCATTTGTACAATGTAAGCTCTTCTTTTTTTTCACACCTTTGAGGTCTTAACTGTGCTCATAAATCCTAAAGAACTGTCAAAGAAACTAGTGACTGATATGAAACCATAAAATAATTGGTGTTTAGCTACAGAAAAACATTCCTTATTTTGGAACTATGCTCTTACAGATACTGTTTTTAAGGGTTATTGGTGGGTATTTACCTTTTGAATACAAGTACATTTACTTCTGTGTCTTTGGAAAGAGATGCATAAGTTTTTTTTTTGTCTTGGTTCTGTAAATATTCAATTAAGCTAATAAACATTTAAACCGAAACAAATTAACTGTGCCAGTGCAATATTTCCGTTTCAATTAACCTTTTAATTTAAATGTTCATCTGCCTACTTTCAATATAATTTAAGGCTGGTAAAAATCCAAGAAATCTTCAATTTAAGTGAAAGATAGCCTGACTAGAATGATAATAAATCCTTAGGTGAGATGTCAGCAATGATTTTCCGAGCAAATTGACAATAAAGAAGGGTGATGCATTTATGAAGCCTAGGGGTTACGAAAATGAAAAAAAAAACCCAACTCTTTTTTTTTTTTGCTTTGCTCTGCTAACTTCAGCAGAATTAACAGTCAAGATGTTCCCAGTTTTCCTGTATTAGCATTCCTCAGTGCACCCTCAGCTTCAGTGCTGTTGTCAAAGGGTGCTTGAAAGTCTAATCTGCCTCTTTCCATTCTAAGAAGCACTCCACACAAAAATACCCCTAACTAGAGACAGCTAACAGGCTTTTAGTCCTCACCTCGTGACATAAATGTGTGAGAAGGAACATTCCTAATTACAGTTAGTAGGTGGGTGGGTGGCACAGTGCCTCTCAGCCCTGAGAATCCAGCTGCTTTCAGACCAGCGCTCAGCTGCAGCTCTCAGTGAGGCTGGGGTGGCTGGCCTCAGAAGCAACCAGAGCTGCTTCAGCATCTCTTAAGAACAGCACACAATTTGACACCATTAACAGACTACCCGCCTAGCAAAAGGAAGGGGAGACTTGCAGTTAGCACTTGTTTTACTCTCCTTCATCCAATCTAACAGCACTTCTTAGGTCACTTATCTTTAATAAAAGAGCTCAAGACATTTCATCTTTTCATTATCATTTTTCTTTCTGGAAATCATGAAAAACAAAGTAATTCAACCCAGTAATTTGTGCCTAACGACAGCCATTAATTACTTTCAGCGTGTCTGTGTGTGTGTTTGTGTATATTCACACACACTAAAGAAGTGTATGAGGCTTGGGCTACAGGCAGGCAGGCAGGGAGGTGTATTGTCATAGATTAATTAATCAGTATAGCCTAAAGATGATGGAGGATGTGGTAGAATCACAAAGAAGAGCTTTCCTTAGCTCGGCATCTGGGTAGGAGCTTTAGTCCTTGATGTTCAGACTATCCCAGCACAGGTTTATTGGGTGACAAATCTGTGCTGCCTTTCAGCTCAAAGACCTAACATCTCTAAAAGCCACCAGAGGCCCTGAGCTTCTGGCTAAAGGAGCCGATTTTCTTCTTTCATACGAAGTCAACTTGTTACTGAAAATAATCATTTGCACATATTCCCAAATGCATCTCTAAGTTTTAGGGTCTCTGCAATACATGCTCACCTTAAAGAGCTTTCCTTTTGGCTGTACCTCTACCACTCCATCAGGATAAGAGAATTTTCTTCTCAGGGTACCACAGCATTTGGAATTTTTCCTTAGGAGGCCCTACTATGGAAACAGGAGGCTGAACAGACTCTTTTGCTCTCCAAAAGAACAATGAAGTTCTCCATGGTTCACAGCTGCAGAAAACAACATGCAGCAAGCCTGAAAGCAGGGGAGCTCTAGCATCTCATGACTATTCTGTAGCATAGACTCGTGATCTGTGAGCACTTGGGACTTGGCAATATTGAAAGCAAGCTCCTCAGAGGAAAAATTATAGGAAGTCTGACTACAGAGCAGTGTGGCCATATGGCAGCTTTGGACATCTGTCCTTGAGGCATTAATATACAAGCCTACTTCCCTTGCTCAGTGGCTACAGCAGTCCTGGACCAGAGCCTCATTTTCCACAAGCTGTTGAATGTGTTTGACCTGTTTCAGCACGCACTTAAAGCTGAAATGGGTGTTGAAGCCAGCCCTACAGACATCCGAGATGAACAGCCTGATGCCACAAGCTCTTGTGCTCTGTGAAGAACTGAATCAACTTCTCTCAGGATGATTTCATAGCAAGTTTTCTTCCAAAGAGAACAGTTGTTCTGTTTTTTTTTATTTTCCATGTTGAATACTTTAAGTGTCTGGACCTTTTGAAAATAACTGTTCCTGAGCGCACAGTTCCCTGTGCATGTGAAGAAGACACTCTGGACTGCTGCCAGTGCCCACTTGGCCCTGGAGATGTTAGACCTCCCTTTGGAAATGCTTTTGTTCATTTTGATTGAGCCAGATGAACATTTGGATATGGAGCCCAAGTTCCTAGAGTTAGCATCTGCTGCTGTAATCATCCATGTACATATTTATCCCTAGAAAAACATCTCAGCCATCTGATGGCTGAGTGAGGGACTGGCCTGCTCCTACTGGTGCACATATTCCTGTATCAATTAGTTGCTGCAAGTTGTTCCATACTGGAATTTTGCCTACGTTACTATTTGCATACAAGGCACACACACATCATATCACGTAGCCTTACGACTTTGTGTCTGTTTTGATTCCTGCTCATCAGGAGTCCAGATTTCTTTCTTCTCAGAGGCTGACACACAGTCATGTCAGTTAAGTGGATTAATTTTTTTTCTTAGCAGTCAAGTCAGTTAGGTATTTCTGCTGTTTTCCACAAATCCAAATCTAGTAAAAAGATTATCATATCAATAAATTGTGTGATTTAATCTGTAGGAGTGTGCAGATGAGATCTCCCTTGCAAATCTGTTGACATTACTAATGAGTTACAGTTTTAATGCTGAATAAAACCTGAATTGCTAACCTGTGCAGTAAATTTATTCTCATGGCACAGTAGGGTATTTTAGCAGTCTGCCATGACTTTCTCAGCTGGTTCACGTACAAGAGGCACCCATAAACTGAAGAATTATTATCTGTTTTATTGCACTTTTCAGAGGTTCCAGCTAGCATCAAGTATTATTTATTTTAAACGTTTTAGAAAAGATTCAGGGGGGTTAATGGGACAGTAGAAAGTAATAGGAACAAAAGTCCAAGGGGAAGGTTCATATGTACTCACTGATCTTATAAATGAATAAAATGTGGTATTTGAAAACATACTATTCTTCAGCCATTCATGACTAGGTTTATAAATCTTTGAGATATAGTGTAATATGGTCCTAGGAAAAAAAAAAACAAAACATGCAATGAAATGCTATTTGGTGAACGGAACTACCTTTTACTGACAGTGTTCATATTCCTTCTGTTCACAAAGCTTCACTGAGAATGGGATTTTCCATACCCATATTTCCATAATCTCTTACCTTTTTGCTAGTCTAGCAAAGATGATTAGCCAGTCACTTTTCAATGTTGTTTTGCTGGTTTTGCTTAACAATGAAGGTTTTAACTAAGATTCTGACTTCCTTTTCTCCCTTCTGTGTGATAAACTATCACATCTGTAATTCCAAACACAGACAGAGAGGGGTAGTACTCAGTAAGAAGGTGCTCTGTTTCCTTTTATCTAGATTCCTTAATTTTTTAATTCCCTGGACAAACTCCCAGTGCATCTCTGTGACAGTCAGTTAGATGTGTTAGTGGTACTATGCCATTTATCATTTGCATCCCTGGTGCCTTATTCTTTGGGCCACAATGGATGGGCTGTATTAGTGAAAGCTCTTGGGTATTTGAATTAGGTTCCTCATTCACCCAATCAAACAGGGTCCCTAAATCTAGACAGATTAAGCTCCTTTGACTGCTTAAATAATTTGATCTGGACTCCCTACTCTGCTAAAAGTGGTGGAATCAGATCTAAATCACTGTCCTACTTCACTTGAGTTTTCCCTTCTACAGCTGATCTTCCCCTTTCAAAGACTTCCATCCTTTCTGAATCCCCATTTTCAAGAATCCCTACTCAACTTCTTGCAAACCTGTCTCGTTCTGGGATTAAGGATCATTAATGGGCTGCACATTTATATGTTTTTTTGTTTCACAAATTCTGTCCTGTGAGCTGACAGGCAGAGTGGCTGCTCCCTTCTTCAGCAGTGTTGAAGTCACCTCATTACAGCCAGGAGAGCCTCATTCAACCCGGAGCTGTGACTGCACAGCCCCCACAGCGCCGCACAGAGCACGCTTGCTCGGGGCTCTGACACAGCTGCCCACCACTCAGACTTGGCTCAGTTTTACCCTCACTCAGACTGTCCCTTCTTGCCCCTAAAAGGGGTGACTGAGGGGAAGGCTTGGCCTTTGCACCATCCCTCAGTTTCCACAGGAATGCTTCCAGTCTGCCGACAGTGGCAATGAGCCCTTTGAACACTGGGCCACCAGGGGTATAAATGTACATGGAGAAACAGAAAGGTTGGTTGAAATCTTGTACTTAGGGCAGTGGAGAAAGACTCCACATTTCAACACCCTTGACAGGTTGTCTCATGTTAAAGCAGTGGTAAGTCCTAAGAAAGAAATATGTTCTAAGTTGTAGATAATAGAAAGCATTCAAAATGTTGGAAACCTTTCATGGGAAGCAAGAAAAGTACTAAACCATCTCACTTGAATTTCAGGAAGGCTCTCCATCTTCTCCACTACTGTTTTGGTCCCTCAGTTTCTCCCCTTCTACAGTACTGTTGTCTTCCTCTACCTAATGGATGCCACTGGAAAGCCTGTCACATTTTACCTAATGATGGGTAAAAGCAAAAAGAAAGTGCATAAGGAGCATGGGGGAGTAAATAGTTTTTTGAGTTTGACATGAGTCTGAAATACTTTTAAGTTCAAGGCTGACATTAATTATTTCTTTTTACCTCTGTGGATGAATGGTTAACAGGGTAAAAACCACAATAACCTGTGGCACTGTTTCCACTTTCATGTCTTTACAGGTGCACTGAAGTTTGTTTAACTGCATTTACAACACTGCTAGACTTAAGGAGGCAGCATAAAACCTGAAGGAGTAAATGACATGAAAATTCATTTCCAAGAAGACTCAGGCAACCTGATGAAGCAGATTGGGAGGGAGAGAGGAAGAAATGTTAATAAATGCTAAGGACAGCAGATAATCAAGAAGTACTGATAAGAAAAATCACTAAGTAGATAATGCCCTGAATTCTGACTGACAACAGAGATATTCTGAACCACTGTGCAGACAGTAATGAAACCAAAACTTTTTCAACATCTTCATGTGAAGATGAAGCAACAAAAAACCCCTACATAGACTTTCTGCATTGACTTGAGGACAATCACCTCCTACTCTGTAAGACTGGTCTCTCTGCAGCAGAAGAGTCTCTCTAAGAGCTCCAACTGTTGTCAATGTTTTCACATTGTCACATTAACAAAGCAACTTAAAAAAAAAACAAACAACCAAACAAAAAACAAAACACTTGGAAAAGCTAAGAGAAAACTCTCTGGGAAGTTAAGCTGCCATATGGAGGAGGGTTAAGATCTCAGGTTAATCGATGCAGCTGTACCTTACCTGGGTCTGCAGTTTAACACCTCCACAAGCCTCTACCTTCCTCTGTGCACAACAAGTACTGGGATCTGGAGCATTTGACCTTCCCCAGCCCTCCAGCAGAAACTCCAGTGCAACCTTTACCTTCAGCAAGGAGCTGTGTTCCTTTTCCCCCTCGTGTTCTGCGCAGAGCAATCTAATACACCTCATCATGTGGTGTGTTGCTATAGCAGCAATGAATCCAGCTGCTGCAACACAAAAGACTGACAAAAAGTTGGGTTTTTTTCCTGTCCACCCACCCGATAAAAGTCAGGGTTGTTTTCTTGTGCAGCAAATCTAACCCAGATAGGCTCATGTCACCTGTGAGTGCTAAGAAATGGCAAAGTCTAAAAAGAGAGACGCAATTTAAACTATAGGTTTTGCTCTGGGGGACAACTTGGGGGTTATTTTTAAGAAAACAAATGAGTCAGTATATGAAATGAACACCCCTTAAGCAGATAATAATTATTTTTCTGCTCCTGCCATTCACTGGTTTTAAAATTTAGGTCCTTATCTCCATAGGAATTGCAACCACAAAATCACGCTCAGCGTCAGAAATTCACTGGTAATACAGGTACAGATACAGAGCCAGTACAGGTAACAAACACCAGATTTATACCTTAAGAAACAAAACAACCATGCACTTTCACCACTGTGGTCTGGAAAAAAACTTTTACAAAATATTTTGTTTGTGGAACAGAAATTAATTTACCTGGAAAATGCTAAATAATCATCATTAATACTGCTCTGCTAGAATAATAATGAGGATTAACCATAGCAGAGCTTTTTGAGTTAAACATTGACGCTTTACAGCTTCAAATGTATTCTTGCACTACCGAGACATCTTAGTAATACCATTCAAAGTTTGTCTTGGAAGTGTACTAGAATACATGAAATTACCACAGTAAGGTCCCAGTCTTTTAACTGAGTCTTGGAGAACAAATTCTCCCTGCAAAGCAGGACCATATTCTTCCTCCAGCAGTTTCAGCAAAGAAAAGGATAGAACAGGTAACGTAGCCAAGCCTTTCACCTGCAGAAAGCTTCTGCAAGAGAAGGGACTAAAGTGGCAGCAATCTGATACCTGCCATAGGAACAGGGCCTTGCTTTTCTGAAGTGGTCCTAATGAGGTTTTCCCAGGAACCTGCCTTTCCCAAAATGTGCTAGGCATTTTGAACAGGACTAACTGCTTCTCATTTTCAGGATTAAAAGCCTATTCAAGGTGTGAAAGATACTACTGCTGCAGAATGTAGTCTAGCAACCACATCATCAAAAAGTCAACTTTTCTATTTAGTTCTCCATTTGTCTGAATGTAATGGAAGATGTAGAAAAAACAGCTACTGCCATCATGGACCTCAATCCACTCCATTAGAGAGTCCAAAATAAAAATAAAATCCTAATTACTAATTCATTCTCTTTTATTGTTTTGTAAGTAGAGTCAAACTCTATCCAAGTTAATTCATAATATTTTTACCCTGTTTTCATACAAGACTTGCCAAAGCAGTTTGTGAAATCTGCATCTTGCTGTATCTGTCAGCCAAAGCTGGATTTGGAGTTCACAGATCTCCAGTTTTGAAGATGCTCAAAGTGGCAGCTGTTCTAAGAGACCTCTGAAGATGGAAAACAGCAATGCAGGCTCCCGGAAGAGTCACCTTACTTTGCCCTGAAACAGGTATTTACCTACTGATTCACATTTAAAATTCTGTCAGGCACTCTGGATACAGGGTCAAAACACATGGTGCAAGAAGATTATCCTCACAATAGTTTCTACAGTTACTCAATGCCATCCTCTTTTTAATACACAGTGAATTTTCTTCCCCTGATGCTGATGATCAGGACAGATAAGCCATAAAGCCTGAAGCTGTATAATGTGTTTGAGTTTCAGTTGCTACACAATTGTTTGCAACTCTCTGTTAAGTACTTTACCCACAAACAATTGCAAAAAAGCCCCAAAAGCTGAAAGGCATGCAAACCTTCCATGCAGATCTGTTAATATTACAGTCTGTCTTGAGTACTGTTAGTGGCTTCACTCAGATTCTGTATAGAGTAAAAGAAGTAAAAAAGAAAACCCAGTGAGGGAGTCTAATGGACTATTAAACAATATCACTGTTAGAAAAGAAATGAACACAGGCTTTTTAAAGAGCAATATCCCTCACTTTGAACCAACAAACAATCCAGGCCAGGCAGCTGAAGCTGCAGGCTGAAGCCCCAGCAGAAGTCCCCCAACTCCATAACCAGAGGGCTTTCCCACTCAACAGGACTTGCAGTCCTACAGCACCTGCTCACTGTTTATAGAAGGGCTGACAACACACAGATTAACAGAGCCATAATTTCAATAATTCATATCTGCTCTCATGTCCCAAGGCCAAAAGCAGCCTCTCGTGTCACTCATGATTTCACGCTTTCACAGTCTTTATCTTTCCTGCTGTGTTCATCCCATGGATTTGTAAAAAACTTCAGGGGACCTGCAGAAAAATCCAGACAGTTTTAGAAATTATGCCTGTCAGTAATGGAAGACAACCCTGAACTCTTCAATTTGTTTTTTTTTAAACACAGGTAGGCACTTGGAATGTGCTAAGAAAGGTGGAAACCAGCTTCCAGATGGCAGTAACTTCTGTATGGAAAGGGCTGGGCATGGCTTGAAGCACCATCGCGTGCTCACTGTTCTGGAACAGAGTCAGTTAATAACTACCTGGGAAATGCAGCAGGAGAAGGAGCCAATGTCAAATGTACTCAGAGGAAGGTTACTCTGCCTTTCTTTAAACACCTGTTGGCCAGGGGCTGCCTGGCACAGATGGCATCAAGCACATGCGTGCTTCTAAGACGAATGGCTATTTTCCCATCAAAATATTTTCTCATAAGAAATGCTACTGAACCTTCTAGAGGGCTCTGTTCCTACTGCCATAGGGTAACTGATCCTTTCCCACAATACGCAAGCCATACAAAATAAAGGTAAAGCCCGGCTCCCATGAGCGCTGACTCCCTCTGGATGAACTCAGCCTGCAGCAGTTGCCAATACTTGACTTTCCCTTTAACAGGCAGTGAGAGCACAAGGGATGGAGTAACAGCACTGCTCCAGCACTTCCAAAGCCAAGCAGGAAATGGCACAGAAAATCACATCTCGCTGCCCCACTTGCCTGACAGACAGCATGACCTCCTTCACAGCACCCCTGCCCAGGCACCAGGCAGCTGCTTGGGTCAACAAGCAGAAAAGGCCACCCTAGTGCTGCCCAAAGGGCTGAAGGTGGGGCTGCAAACCCAGGAGATGCAAGATACTAAAAGCAAACAACCTGTGATTGGGTCTGTTTGCTGCCAGATTTCTGAGCCACAGACGATCAGAGTTTTCGGCTTCCTTTGTAACAGACCAGTGCCCAGTCTTCTTCCCTTATTTAACTGCGTTCACAAGGAGCCAGGACCATTAAGTCCCATCGATCCAAGATGCATCCTGGCTCAGCCAGCCTCTGTGTCTCAGCAGAGCTACTGAGCACAGTGCAAGGGCACCCAGTTGGCTCCTGAGGGGTGTCAACAAGATGCTGTGCCAGCCCTGGCTCACAGCCTGCCATGCTGGACCCAGGCAAATCTTGCAGTCACTTGGACATCACCACCAGGTGCTCCTCAGGGATCTGGGCTCTGCAAGCCCCAAGAGCATGGACCCAGCATGGCTTTGCAGAGCCTCCAAGCCCGATGCAAGCGTGGGAGGGCAGGGCCAGCCAGAGGGCACGGCGCTGGCTGCACCAGTGCTAACAAGCCCATCTGGGCTGAAGCTGACCCACATGCCCTTCTCAAATTAAAACGTCTCAGGCCACAGTGGTGGAAATACAACACAGAATCCTCCCTGTGGCTGAGCCGCTTCACAACACTGCAACTATTTTGTTCCAGTTCCAGCACTGCTGGGGAGGCGGAGGGAAGAGACAGCAGGGAGCAGCCCTGGACTGGCACGGGAGAGACCTCGCACCGAAAGCAGGCAGAGTTTGTGTTACGAAACTGCGCCCTTATCTCCTAATAGCTGAAAAAAGGTTGTGACAACTAAAGTCTTTACAGCTCCTCCCTCCCCCTACTCCCTTCTCCCTGAGGATCCAACTATCTGCTAACTGGCAGTGCATGCCACTGGCAGCCAAACAAACACTCAAGCCCTATGGTGCAAGAACCCACAGTGTCCCAAAAAATTATTTCGATTATTTGATGGATTAGACTTCTCACACAGTGTGTGCCTCTGGTTGAGATTAAATTCTGAATGCAAAATAAAACATTTTAAGCAAAATAGGTCAGAACGAACAAAAACTCTTTGAAGCCTGGGCTTAGCCTGGCTTTTTGCCTACCAGTGATGGACCCCTGGGGTAGCTGGGAAGACAGGTGTGCCACCCAGGTACGCTGCCACACCAAGCCAAACGAGGAATCCTACCTTGGCAGAGAGCAAGTGCACCGACCCTGCCTGCAAACCACCTCAGTGGATGCCTGCAAGAAGCCTGCCAGCTTCTCAGCTGGCTCCTACAGGATTGCTGGACAACTGAGAAAATCCAGATACATGGGCAAGGGAAGAGAAAAAGAGGAAGAAAGCAAGCAAGCAAGGAGGATATACATAATTTCCAACTTATTCTTCATCATGCCAACCTCTTCCCCAAGAATGCCTATGAACTGGAGGGTTTGACCTGTGTTCCCCACGCTGCTACAAGCAGCACATTCTTTCCAACCCAGGACTGGTCTGTGCAATCCCCTTGTTAACTACTGGTGGGCCACTCAGAATTTTTGCTCACTATTCTGAATTGTTTCTGTATTTCTCCTTCCTGGGGAGAACTCACCGGCCACCACAAAACATTGTCAAATATTTGCCATCCTTGTCAAGACTTTGTCAAGGCAGGCTTTGCATTTTTCTCTCCCTCTTTTAGGTGCTTGACATGTTCCTTGTCTTGTCCTGCTGCCCTTCCAGAGAACGGTTACTATGGCACTGAATACAAGGCCAGGGACACTGTATGAAGCAGCGCTGTAACACTAGGGAGGAACAAATGTTTGAAGACTGGACTACAACTCTACAGCAGCAGAGTGGCAGCTCAAGCACTTCCAAATAACAGAGCAAACATGCAAACACAAGGGGCCAGGGAGCAGTTTGATAAAACAGCCCTTTTCTAATGGTTCTCAAAAGGATATGTTTAAAAAAACACCCACAAATAAACTGGCAATTAGGTTCCCTACCACCACGTTTGCTTCTGCACTCCTGCAGAGATGGTTTTACATGAAACACATTTCTTCATTTATATTTTAACATACTTCTGCAAAGGCAATAGCTCAAACTGCCTCAAAAACCATTGGGGCTAAATCAGCCCAGCCGCTGGCCTCTGGCCACTCACCCAAAAGCAACAGGGCTGCTGCTGGCCCTGCCCAGACCTCCTGCTCTCTTGTCCCCCACCACTGCCCACCCATCAGCACCTCAGGCCCACCTCCAAGCAGCTCAGGTGTGAAGCGTGTGCTGGGGGCACACAAGCTGTAACTGGCATGCAGTCATGGCCCAACACAGGCACCCTTTTTTTTACACTGGGCAGACAATTTCAAGAGTGTAAGGTCTCTTTCAGCAGTTTGATGATAAATCACCTTTAAGGCATAAACAGACGTAAGCAATGGAGGAGATGAAGGCAGCAGACAGTCTGAATTTGCATATATTCTATTTTAAGCATCTAACGTGAATGACCTGAATTGCCCATGAAGAGACACCTGCCTCTCTAGGATGAAGTTACTGGGCATTGCTGCTCCTAATGCTGTTGTCTGAAATGCATCCAAGTTGGATGCTTAAAGCAGATGGTATCAGTAGATCTCCTAAGGTTTTGCTCTAAGCAGACAAACCCTAACCTCTTTTAAAATGAACAATATAAATTACAGGAGTGCAGACTAAAATCCAGGTGATCCAGGGGCTGTAGGGACCATTTGCAGAATTCTCTTAGGCCAGAGTGGTTACAGCTGCTGAGAGAAAGCGTCTGCCTGAAGGCCCAGGTCACTTCATCCATGTATTTGCCTTTACCTCACCTAACCAGCACAAACTGAAGAAGGTCAACCCAGTACAGAAAAACAAACCTTATGGGCAAAATGGAGGCTAGCCAAGGAGGTGGGTGGAAGTCAGGAAGTGCCACCCTTCCCTCTGACTCGATGTCTGTGCCAGGGGTGGATGGTGAGTGACACTGGATGTTCTCAGAACCAGGGCTTTTAGACAAGGAGCTGAGCAATACTTCTCATCACCTATCGTGAGTCATGCAGTTCTTCTCCATAATATTTTACCCTGCAGTACTGGCCAGATTATATTATCAGTAGATAATTTTGATTGCTAAAGTTTTCTTAGGAGTTTCAGTCAGACACAGCAGTCTTCCTTGCTTTCTGATCCTAGATCCAGGTTCCTCTGATAGGAACAGGTATTAAGATTCCTGCAAGTACAAAGCTTTATAGTCTCCCAGAATGTTTAATCCCTATGATTATTAGGGATATACTTACATACTGTCATTATCAAATTTTGTGTGGTTTTGTTAAGTTTGAGGGAGCTTTTTTTGCCTACATCTCTCACAAAATATAAAAATTCTGCCTTGTAAGAGATCTAAGGATTTCCTTCTTTCAGCTTAGCATAAACTACACGGTGATGTTTGCCTCTGTAGAGATGTGGTAGGAATCCTGTTAGCATTTATGTATGCCTCCCTAGATACTTATTCCATGCTTTTATTAACCCTAGGATTTAAGTCTTTCATGAGAAAATTATCAAGTAGGGCCACTGTAGTGTGATTTACCCATTCAGCCAGAGGGAGACAAGGATATTTTATTTTCAAAATTACAAAGGATATGCCAATCACCTTTTAAGTACAGTAGTTCACTGGCAGTTATAGCACCACGATAAAACCAAAGTCACTAAAGACAGCACCATGACATTAGTAGCTGAAAATGGTTATCCAAGTCTGGCCTATTTTGTTTCACCTAGTTTAAAGGTATCTAGGGAACTGTGCCATATATATCTGACAGACTGCTTTTATAACCACAACCTGGCATTTTATATTTACAGCTTGGCACATACTATGAGGGAAACTGATGTGCAGCGCTCATCCAGTTCCTCATCTGTGATAAACATTAAGCTGCCACGAATTTCAGATCAGCTAAGCATTCTATTTGAGAGCAATCCTGCAGTCTGGCACGTAGAGTGGGACTGGAGCAAAGAGGCCACCAGCTAAATGAGACCTCAGGACCGCCCCTGATCTCACCCACCAGTGCCAGGCCCTGGGGACAGAAGCAACAAGCACCCATCTCTGTGGGCCTCCTGCTGCTAAGCCAGGGCCAGCTGACTGTGTGCTTAGGAGGGGTTTAGGCTACCTGCAACACCACTGAACAGATAATGCACACCTCACCAACTGGAGCCTTCCTCCTCAGCCACAAATGCCAGAAACCCCATTTCAAAGAAAACAAAAAAAAATTCCATACATTTCTCATCCATATGCTACTGGGAGCTGCCTGCCTCTCTGAAGCTGAACCTGGCTACAGGTCAGGTCTGCAGGTTTCCAGAAGGCAGGGGAAGAACCAGACTCAGCTGATAGGTGAAGTAAACAGTGTCCAACACCATGGCAACGAGAACGAATTCCTATCTATCTGCTTTCATACATGTCTTCTCAAGCTTGCTGCTGTGTTCCTGCGCTGCCAGGCAGCACCAGCATTCTTGCTGTGGGGCTGCATCAGCATGCCTCCCTCAAAGCTATGGAAGTTATTTTGCCCTCAAGCAACAGAAACCTGAACACAATTTTGTTTGACAAGGCTTCTCACTAAAAAAAGAACCATAGTATTTAACATTAACAGTCCTTAAAAGATACAATCGACCTTTTTTTTTTAATAATAACGTCTTTAACTTTCAAATATGCTATTATTACACAGTATGTAAAATGACTTCCAAAAAAAATTCTATAAATAAGCATATTTTTATTTTCTTTTGTTTGTTTTATAGTTTGAACAGCACTTTGTACTTCTATTTGTGCAGCTTTTTAGTATAAAAGCAGAGGAGAGTAGTAACAGAACAAAAGTAACACAGACAAGAGATTAAGGGAAATGCATTGAGCTAGAAGTATTTTTAACTCTTACTTTAATATTTGATTACACTTCATGGCACTCATCTACATTTTTGAAGGAAGGCAAAAAGTATGATTTTGCTGCAATTTTACATATTGCTTTGTTATCTCACCCCCAAAATGTTTTTACTTATAGTGCTTCGCCAATAGCCATCTTTTGTCCTTTTTAGCAACTTGCCTAAGTAAGTCTGGGAGATCAGCAGGAAGCAGCAACGTGCCTGGGATACTTCCACCTCCTCACTGCCCAGAACTGAGTGAACGATTCCCTGGAAGCGAGAAGAGCCCCAGAACTCTGGAGAGGATCCAAAACCACATCCATGCATGAACTTTAGAGAAAGACAGACTCCATGCTGCCTTACCTGGTCCACCACCTTGCTGTTTGTGCTGGCCCAAGGCAGTCTCCACCCGCATCATGGACGAGCCAAGCACAAGGTAAGGCTGCGTGTACAACCTACATCCTCTGCCATTTTATCCATCATATTTTGCAGAACACATCTCCATCACCTGGCTGACTTCAAGCAGGCAAATCAGATGTAAACTGGCTCTTTGAAGGCTACCTTTGTTAGATGTGTTACATCTAACAGAGCCAGTATTTCTGTACAGACTCACTGCTGGAGGTCACTGTGCTCCCATGCAGCCAAAGCACAAGTGAGGCTCACAGGATCTGCTGAAACTTAGCTGGCTCCTGCACCTCTGCTCTGCTGTGTGAAAGAAACTCTGCTTTTGAATTCAATGAGTCCAACTAAGCACGTTCCTAAGTCTTGGGAGGACTGGAAACCAATAAATCTTGCACTGACAGAGATACAGCTGTTTGGAATAAAAAAACTCTCGATTTTATTTATGGACCTATTAGCATTTTTTTTAAATTCATGCACTGGGATGTAGTGGTTTCCCTCTCCCTAAATCTCTTTCCAAGCATGTTAATGTGTCTTCTTTTTAATTTAACAAAAGCAAAAATGGACAGATTCAGGAAATCTATTACTACACAGAAAGAAGTGGTATGAACTAAATAAGGCACCATCAACAATTACAACAATATGTAAGTATAACTGTGTCTATCTGCTATTAGCATGGAAGGTAGGTACAAGGAACAGAACCGTGATGAATGTAAAAGCCTTCCTAGAGAAATCTTTGAGGAAAATGTGATTATAAACAGGAGATCAACAACAGTGCAGGCTTTTACATGCCTTTTACCAAGGCAAGCCTGACTTTCCTGCTGAAGTACACTTACATAGAGAACAAAAAGAGAGGTGCAAGAAGACAAAGTGAAATAAACTTGACCATCATGTTTCAGTGAACTTTGTCACTGTGAGTACATGAAACACTTTCCAGCTGAGGGCACTGCCATGGGACATCTTGCTGCTTTCATCTGGCCATACAATACACATTTCAGTGTCCAAAGAGCTCTAATTGCAAGTTGGGACATTGTTCATAATATCCACACCTACTTTCACTTTGACTCACTTAAGTGTGAAATGTGCAGGAAACTGTAAGAGCGTCCTGGCTAAAATTAGTCAGGTTGGATGCCTGCCATCAACTCAGGTGGCTGAACAGGGTTCCGGCTTCAGCTGCAACCAGTTTGTTGCAATCTTCAGCCATGAAGCCTGAAACAAACTTCACAATTACTGTAACAGCTCTATTCTCAAATCTCACCTGAGCAAGTGTTTTCCACCCATATCTGGTGGGCTTACCTGGAAGACCCTTTCCTGCATCCACCCTCTTTCTCCCCATGCATGGCTCTGCAGGGGAGGGGGTCCCCAGAAAGGCTGGGAAAAGCTGTCTGTGGGCAGCTGCCCCCTTAACAGTGTGTGGAAAGACTCAAACCACAGCCAAGAGCAGCTTGAAAACAGAGGGACAAGATGGTGAGAGAAAGTAGGAACTAAAGTAGCCAGGAGAGGTATCACCCCTGAGCGGGGTTGCTGGGGAATCCATCTGGGATTGTTGGACAGAGTCAAGGCTGGGGGTAGCACAAGTACTGCTGAAGCCAGCTGTCTGGTTTGTCTTCTCCTGACAATTATCCTACTGATTTCCCTTGAAAACATTCCATACAGAGTTTTGGCATAAAGCATTCTGGCGGAAAAGTCTGTAAAGAGTTAATGCGTTTGGTTTTCAGCTCTGGCAGGACGGATTCATTTCCTACTTACATTCAAATGAAAATCTTCTCCAAAAGACGAGAAGTTCCCATTCCATTTGAGTAGATAAGCAGACTTTTGCTCTAGAGAGGCCAGTGTGGGAAAGTGAAGGAATGATGTTGATTAAAAGAGAGGCAAAACAGTCCCTGCCTTCCTGAGGAGACCTACACAGTTCTTAAAACACCACTCTAAAACAGCCTGGAGGTTCATACTGGGAAAGTGATTCTCAGGATTGGGTTCCTGATCATTCAAAAATAGAGCACCAACCCAATATGCATTCATATTAAGTAAAACAGTAGTTTTACCTAATT
Source organism: Phainopepla nitens (assembly GCA_013400175.1). Taxonomy (NCBI): domain Eukaryota; kingdom Metazoa; phylum Chordata; class Aves; order Passeriformes; family Bombycillidae; genus Phainopepla; species Phainopepla nitens. The sequence goes on along the minus strand of VXBQ01007037.1, from coordinate 46,826 downwards.
TTCACTGAACGAGGAAATTTCTTAATTTTATTTTGAAGAATGTGGTCAAATATATTTTAGCAATTTCACTGCTGTTAATTTAAGCTCTAATTTTACTATCAGCTGAAAAGTGAAGTATTCTCAGTTTATCATCTTTGTTTTGGCAACATTTATTTCCTTCATTTTTACCTAAATTTAATTACAGCTGTTTTTCTTTCAATAGCAACATTTGTATTTGTATTAGTCCATCACCATAGCAAGAAGGTATCTGTAACTGTGAACCAAACAGAACTGAGCGCTACCAAAATAGTTTTAAAAACAATGTTTGACAACTTATAAAACGCCATGTATTACGGCAATACTCAGGTACATACTTTTCCCCGAAAACAAAACAAATTAAAATTAATTTCTGGCTAAAGTTATGGATAAAGTAAAAAAGATTAATGACCAATCCCCCTTGCCTTCTTGTCTGGTCCCCTGACCACACTAACCCTCAGCATTTAAATGTAAACATGATCCCCAAGTCTTTGAATTTTTCGCTGAATATACAGGACGGACATCCATAGCACAAAAGATGAAAGAGGACAAAAATTATAAAATTTTGGGTTTTGATTTGATTGCATATGAAAGATCAGTAGAGACATTTGGGAAGCCAGATCTCCCAGTGCCATGACACGTTTCACCTATAGCTGTCCTAAAACTTAGCACTGTGTGCTACTGTCTTCTTCCACTGACTGTCAGTTGCGTGATCAATGAGCTGTATCTAATCACGTCTCATTTCGCCGGCAGCCTCATTTCCCACTCCAGTTCTACTAAAAAGATGCATGCCAGTGTGAATGCACCACCGAACCTGGTTAAACTTCTCCCCTTCTGCCTCTGCTCTGTGAAATCATCTTTTATTTCATGTGTACCTGGCAGGTGGGAAGAGAGCCCTCTTTCTCACACCTGAGAGACAGTGCAAATCCCCAACTGTGTATAGGAGCTGGAGGACACGCAGACCTATTCCCTTCCAGATCCAGCCCTTTCTGAAGATGAAAGTTTCTAGTCTCCAGGCTAATGTGCTTACAACTTTACTCTTGTTTTCCTGGTACATGGACATACAAGGTATAGTGGCATTTCTTCCCAGGCTCATGCAAGAACCCTGATCTTGCCTTTATTCCAGATGTAAATCAACAAAACACATTTATATGACAGGAAGGATTTCTCTCGGCGAATATTTACCTGCGATGGAAGCTGAAGCACCCCTGAAAGACCCTCTAAATCCTGTATTTATCCTGAGTTTTGTGGGATCTATTTCTTCTTAGCCAGCTTTGAACATAGTAAAAACAGTGCAACTTATTCTTCTTTCTAAAGCACCTCTTCAGCAATTTTGGACAAAAGGAAACCTGAGTCACTGGATGTTTGCATAAGGGGGAGAGGATGCTCATGACACACAAGAATCCTGTTATATTTTCACCTGCAAGCAGAAAGAACAGAGCTTGTCAGGTGACTAACAGGTGTCCATTCTCAGGGGTGATTTTCCACATGAAGCACTGCAGGAGAAAACCCTCTATGATGTGAAGAGTTAAGTGCAGTCTGGTCCAGGAAATGGAGGTGACTGCTCTCCTGGAATTCAAACACTTGGGAATGACTGGTGCATTACACTGTGGACCTCCAAATGAAGCACTTGCATAAATATGGATAATCTTGACATTATCCTTATCTATCTGAACAGATGTTATTAACATATCTACAGGTAAATGCTCGGGGAAATAGCTAGGAATTTGTATGAGAAGTCAAGTTGAATACAGATGCAGATGATTAAACCAGTTTTAATCAACTAGTACTGAGCCAGTCAGCACCTGGGAGCAAGAATGCAAATAAAGTGTTTGTGTGTCCTGGGCATCTGGCCTGGGCAGGCAGGGCAGCAGCCACTACAGAAACTGCTGAAATGTCTGCAGATCACATAGCAACCACAGCCAACATGAGCATGACAAGTCATTCAACTGTGGTAAAAAAATGCATCATGAATATGGACTCCTGCACTGGAAAATGAAAGCTTTCTGGGGGGTGGGGGAATCAAGGCCCAAAATGCAAACCACACAAAGCAGTATTTTTATCTCTTTATACTGTAGAAGGGCTAAGTACACCCCACAGCTTAAGCAATGTGACTCTACATCCATTCTGACTGTCCTCTGGCAGCATTAGTCCATCAAACCTGTTTGCTTTGCCTTCAGTGGGGTCTTATTATGACTATGACAAACTTTTCAGAGAAACTGTAATCAAAAATCAGTTTATAAAGGATTTTTCTACATTTACCTTGAAAATACCATATTCAACCAGTTACTTAAAAATCAAAGCTACTGATGGTTCAGGAAAAACTGTGGATTTCTGTTTTTACTTTTTCCTTTGAAATTCTGCTTCCTGAACTTGCTCCACCTGACATCAAAACTTTTGTTTCTCTGCAGTTCAGTTGCAATGAGGTTGCTCTCTATATGGAAATTATTTAATAGTAAAACATACCAGATACTTTGCAAAAATACTTCAAAATGAAATGTAGCTTTGAAATGATAGCAAACTGTAATTTATATTTTGGTGTCACTGAAAACAGTGTATTTTAAGAATTGTTCCAGGGATGCGAGGCAAGTTGCAAAGTCTTAAGGAATACAGTAAAAGCAAAATCATTCATAACTGAATATATTATTTTTGGTTTACAGCAGGAAATTAGTTTTAGAAAAAAAAATTACACAAGGACACTCATGTTAGAAATCACTTGTACTCAAGTATTTGCAATAAATACTTAAAACTAACAGCTGAGGGTGGAGGGAACTTTCCAGTTCTGCTGCCATTCCTTATTTGAGCTGGCTTAACAGGGGATCCTGGGCTCGAGTCTCTTGAGCCTGGAGGAATGAGTGGGGAGGAGTACCTAGGACTGGTTTCCAGCCTCCTGATCCTCACCACACAGATGCAAAGGACCAGTTTTTGAGAATATGCCAGGCACCTGGGTACCTCACCTTGTCTGCAGAGAGCAAATGGCTCACAGACAGTGCATGAGAAAGTCCATGTAGCTCTGATTTTCCAAATGGGAAGCTTGCCTAGGAGTTCTTCTGTTTGGTCCATTTTTCTTGCTTAGTACAGTTGGCAGGAAGGAGAATGAACCAACTGAGAGAAGGGCAATCAGGACTCTCTCCTTTATGTAGTCAGCCCACACCTGGCACTATTTGCAGCTCAGTACTGCAACCTCTGTTTCCCTTGAGAGCACCTCAAAATCTTTGTTCAGTTCCTGACTTATTCTCCTGTGAGGTCAGTTTAAACCTCCATTCTCCACAGCAGTGATTAATTTCACTTAACTTTTGCTACAGCTAAATTCAGTACCGGTACCTTTAAATAAATGTTGGAAGTTTCCTTTTTTTTTTTTTCCCCTAATGACAGCGCTGAAAACAAATAGAAAGCAATCAAACGAAAGATAATTGAAATCAGCTTATCTGCTTAGACACTGCAGCAAGCATTGCTCAGAGAGTTCAAAACTTGCACCTGAAATATGAGACCTTTTCTTACAATGTACTGTGAAAAGCCAAGTTGGCTGGGACTTTTCCGAGTACAGATTCATGGGTTTGAAGGGACTTTAAAGACCTTGTAGTTCCAACCCCCTGCCATGGGGGATGCTTAAAACCTCATTCAGCCTTGCACTGAACACTTCCAGAGATGCAGCACCCACATCTCCGGGCAACTTGTTCCAGAGCCTCAACACCCTTATAATAAAAAATTTCTTCCTTACACCCACCCTAATGTCAGTTAAAAGCCACTGCCCCTTGTCCTTCTAAAAAGTCTCTCTCCAGCTTCCTTGTAGATTGCCTTCAGGTATGGACAGGCTGCAATAAGGACTCCCTGGGGCCTTCTTTTCTGAAAGCTCAACAGTCTCAACTCTCTTGGCTTGTGTCCACAGGAGAGGTGCTTCAGCTTCCTAATAATCTTTGTGGCCTCCTCTGAACTCGCTCCAGCAGGTCTGTGTTGCTCCCGTGTTGGGAACCCCTGAGCTGGACACAGGGGCAGAATCCCCTCTCTCACCCTGCTGGTCATGCAGCTTTGGATGCTGTGCAGGACACAATTGGCTTTCCGGGCTGCAAGAGCACAGTGCTGGGTCAGGGGCAGCCTCTCATCCACCAGCACCCCAAGTCCTTCTCCTCAGGGCTGCTCTCAATCCATTCTCCAGCCAGCACATATTTGTACTTGGGATAGCCCTGACCCAGGTGTAGGACTTTGCACTTGGTCTCGTTGAGCTCCATAAAGTTTGCACAGGCCCAACCCTCAAGCCTGTCCATGTCCCTCCAGCAAGTTTGTCACCTGCAGACTTGGTGAGGGTGCGCTCGATGCCACTCTCGTGTCGCCAAGGACGTTCAGCAGGGCCGGTCCCACTGCCAGCCCCTGAATGCCACAAGTCACTGCTCTCCACCTGGACATCGAGCCACTGACCGCAACTCTTTGAGTGTGACCCTCCAGCCAATTCCTTATCCACTGAGTGCTCCATCCATAAAATCCATTCTGTCTTCCCTTTTTAAAAATGGGGGTTATGCTTCCCCTTTTCCAGTCAGTGGAACTGCATCAGACTGTCACAACCTCTCAAGTATGATGGAGAGCAGCTCAGCCACATCATTTCCCAGTTCTCTCAGGACTCCTGGATGCACCTCATCAGGTCACATGGACCTTCAGGTTTCTCTGATGGTCTAAAAGCTGCTTTTCTCCTCCAGTGGGTGGTTCTTCACTCTCCTGGTCCCTGCCTTTACCTTTTGTGACTTGGGTGGTGTGGTGGGAACACTTGCTGGTAAAAATTGAACTGAAAAAAGCTGAAAGCTGAGTACCTCAGCCTTCTCAATGTTCCACATAACCACATTCTTTTGCAATGATACTTAAAAAACTACCCAGGCAAATTGAAACAAAGAGCATATTCATAAAGATTGCATTATGCTCCTAATTTGTCATTCAGGAGGATTCTGGCTTAATTCCCTGTTTGTTCTGATTCCTATCCCCCGTCTATAGAACAGGACTAATAGCACATCTTATCTCACAGCATTTTTCTGGGGACACAGACATTTATGAGCCTGGTGTGATACTAAGATCACATAGACAAGAAGCTTAGAAATATCCAAGATAGACCATTCCTGCTAGCACTGTCTGGACAATAACCCAACAGGCTCAGCACCAGCCAGATATGAATACAAGGACTACCTTGTTCCTTTGAGCCCCAGGACAGTGCTTGTTACAGCAGAGGGGAGTGCAAGCAGGCCAGACCAGACAGAGAGAGTCAGGAGAAAGGGGAGTTCCTGGACAGGAGAGTGGCCTGGGACACCAGAAGACATTGGGGAGGAGAAGAGAAGAAGTGGGCTGAGTAACAGGTAAAAACATGATGAAAGATAGGATCAGAGCAGGAGAGAAGGGACACAGCAGAGGCAAATGATGGTGAAAATAGAGAAGGGAAGGTGTAAGCAGCTATAAAGGAAACTTTCTTGCAAGGCACACATCCCTCACCTATGAATCATAACTATTATTAACAATCATTAATTCATGCTTATATGAACCTATCAGTAGTTTCTGGAGCTGTTCAGTGAATCCAGCCTGGAGTCAATTCAGGTCTTAATGGACGTTTTCTCAGAACTTTCATTTCCTGTGTTCCTTGTGTCTTGTAACAGCATTGGCAGTGTCACCTCCAGGCAGCCTGAGTACTTCACATTTCTCACTCCATGCAAATACACAGAAGCGCAGTTAAATTATCTCACATAACACACACAGCCTCCTTGCAGTGTAGCTGCACAGAGTAAAACACCATTCCTTCTTAACCCAGGACATGGTTCCCTCCACTAGGATCAACATAAAGATTAGCTGTGAAGAGCATGAGGGAAACTGATTAATTGGTTGATTTTCACTCATCACTCACATGATAACCATATGTCCTGAACACTCAGCCCTTAACAGTTCATCAGTCACATACCTGTGTTAGCCTCTCTCTAAACTGTTGCATAAATAAGGAGATAAGAAAATAGCAACGAGCATTACAACATGCCTTGGATTTCACTGCTCTTTGTGAAAAAATAAATGGACTGCACATAAAGGTTGAGCTGGAGATGAGGGCTCCTTCTTCCTCTCTCTAACTCACTTGGACAGTATAAAAGCTTTCAAACATTTCTTCCCTCAGCATGAAAAGGATAAAGCAGCTGTTAACACAGGCTGTTATTCAGGAGGCTTTTAATAGAAATCAGGCAGAAATGTATAGCTCTCCTGTCTCTCACACATCAGTGTCAGGGCACATCTAATCACTGAGCAATAAACCAAGTGAGCCAAATGTCTAAACACCCCACTGTCTCACTAAAGCAACTGCTCCAGTCTTCATCCTTCTGCCTAATAGTCCTTAATCCTCACCCAAGTGACGTGAAAGGCACCATCTTCTGAGGAAGGAAAGGATTACCCAAGGAATTCACCCAGATATGCTCTAAGACAAATACAGCGCACGTGTCTTTGAGAAATCTCTTTCTTGTTTATTTTGACAGCTTGACAAATTTATTTGCTAAAACAATAAATACAGCTCTGGCATTGTTGTATAGCCCTTCTAAACACTACAGGCTTTTGCAGACCTCTTGTTGTAGAGAACCTCTAAATGGTACAGGATTTTGTAGTAATTTCCAGTATCTTACACAATTTCCAATCCAATCATCTCAAAAATGAAATGCTAAGACACAAACGAAAGCCCATTTCACCGAGCAGAGACCTTCAGATTAAATTTCGAAACTGAGCAGCTGCAAATGCCCTTGGGAAAATCTTTGTTTACTCTCAATAGTTTTATTTGCTTGTGAATGCTGAATGTTTCACTAACTACTGAACGAACTGGTACTTAAAATGTAGGGAAAAATAGTACGTGCCAATGTTTTTACAGACCAGGTTTCCCCTTGCCCCAGCTCCCAGAGTTTCAAATACTGTTCACACATATATTATGATGTTCTAGTTACTTCCACTAAGGCCTTAAAATTTCACTGAACCCTGGCCACACAGTGAAAACAAAACTATGATTCTTCTCCAAATCTCAAAGGGCACTTGGCTGCAGGAGCTACTGTGCCAATGCACACCCAAAGGCAAGTGGACCCAGCTCCTTACTCCCAGCAGTACAAACATGGTGATGGTAGGGATTTTGCTGTGGATGCTTCTGGTCCAGCACAACTAAGGCAAACGGCTGCTAACTTCCAGAGTGTTTTCTAAAGGTGAAGTAAGTCAGAGTAAAAATGTCTTTGCTTATTAGACTGTGCAGTTGACATTTTAGGAGAAAACCCTTATAATGTGGGACAGTGAGCGAGAAATGAACTACTGACACACTGTAAAATTGTGTAGCATCAGGACGACACTGAAACACACTGAATTAGGCGTAATACTGAAGAGTAGGATTCTTACCGCTGAGAAAAAAAAATAGTTTAAATGAAGTTCACACATTTCTGTGCTGGTAATAAGAGCCAGGACAAGATGAAGGGAAAGCCTTTCATTTTGTGTGTGTTTTTTTTTTTTTTCCCCACGAAGCTCACTTGATCCTCCAGCTGTGTGCACACAATGTGCCCAACCGGCTCGCTCCACACTCGAGCTGATGCTGGGATGCCATGGCCACCAAAGCAGCTTGTGACTGGCAGGTCACTTTAGCAGCACAGACCTGATCTGCATCTGAGACTGTCATACAAGCACATTGGTGTCAAACCTGCCTCAGCATACAAGGTACAGTTTGTGTTGGCTTGACACTGCGCAAGGAGATCACCCTGCTTTTTGAATGACTCCGAGCCTGCAAACCAAGGATCAGTGTTTTGCCACCTCCTCTCACAGTGCTAGGTGTTAGATACCCTGAAGCTGTTTCCAGGAGCCAACAACCTGATGTGCTGTACTGTCAAACAGCAGTCAGGGATAAACTGGCCAACACCTGCACAAGGATGCCATCAATGCTGCTTGCCTTTGATGCACTACAGCTTTTTAATTTTTACTCTTGATCCAGTACATGTTCCTGGGTGACAGAAACTGTTTGAGGCTTTTTTGTTAATTATTTCTTGATCCCTTAAAATGGCACAGGACAACTCTCCATGATGCTGTGCTTGTGCTTCTGGGGACAGGTTTTGGTAGAGGGTAGGGTACAGGGCTGGCTTCTGGGAGAATCTGCTAGAAGCTTTTCCCCCATGCCCAATGGAGTCTACGCTATCCAGCTCCAAGATGCTGGCCAAGTCTGAGCACACCAGCAACGGTGGTAGCACAAAAAATGATTGCAGATGGAGAAAGGAATGAGAATATGTTAGAAAAACAGCTCTGTAGACTCCCAGGTCAGTGAAGAAGGAGTGGCAAGAGGTGCTTGAGAGGACACTCCCCTGAAGCCCACTGAGGTCGTGGTGGAGCAGATATGCACCTACAGTCAGTGGAGGACCCCATACCAGAGCCAGGGGGATGCTCAAAGGAGGATGTGACACTATGGGAAGCACATGCTGGAGCTGGACTTGTGGCCCCAGGGAAAAAGGAGCCCACATGGGAGCCAGATTGCTGGCAGGACTTGTGACCCCATTGGGAGACCCATGCTGGAGCAGTTAATGAAGAACTGCAGCCAACGGAAGGACAAATGTTGGAGAAGTTCATGGAGAACTGCCTCCCATGGGAGGGACTCCACAATGGAGCAGAGGAAGAGTATAAGAAGTCCTCCCCCAGAGAAGATGAATCAGCAGACACAATATGTGAAGAATTGACTGCAGCTGCCATTCTCTATCCCACTTCTACTACTAGGGGGGGACAAAGTACAGAAAAATTGGAAATGAAGTTAAGCCTGGGAAAAAGGGAAGGGAAAGGGAAAAGTGTTTTTAAATTTGACTTTATTTCTCATTATCCTCCTTTGGTTTGGCTGAAAAATGAATGTAAGTAACTTCCCCAAGTGTTCTGCGATCTCCCTCTGTTGTTATTTTGACTCATGAGCCTTTCACAGTGTTTTTTTTTCCCTGCCCAGCTGAGGTGGAAAGTGACAGAGAAGCTTTGGTGGCACCTGGAGTCAATCCAGGGTCAACCCACCACAGGGAAGTGCTCCTTCCTATCCTGATGTTTGCATGGTTTGCTCTGGTGCCATCTGGCTCTAGCCTGGGAAACCCAATGGATACAGACACATCCACAGTGAATTTTAAGGTCCAGCTTTGCTCGGTCAGGCCTAGGCAGTCCTGGGTGCAGCATGACTACAAGGTATGTATCAAACTCCACCAGTTTCTCTGCATCTTGCTGTGGAGAAAAAGGGAGAGGAAAAGGACCACTTAGAGCAGAGACAGCCAAGCCTGGCCCAGAGAATGAAGGCTGGGGACATTGACACCACCATGTCATCATATTCTAATGCTGTTAAATGTGGAGACCTCACCTCTGGCTCAGACAGTCACCAAGCCACAGTCATCTCTGTGCTGGGAAAATACTTTGCGTGACCATCAGCACATTTTCCCTACCTCTGGCACCCTGATGAATACATGTATGACACCTCAGGGCTGCCTGCAAGCTCTTACAGCCACAATATGCACAGCTGTACATTACTGCTGCTCCAGCAGCAGATCTGGTGGAGCAGCTTCCCCGGAGCCAAATGGACAGAGGAGCTGACACAGCTGTGAGGATGGTGGCACGAAGAGGGCACAGCAGAGTGTGTGGGAGAAAGGAGCTGCCACTGACAGAGCAGCAGCACGGACCCAGAGCCCAGCAAAGCTGAGCTGCCAAGTGCAGGGCAGCTTTTCTCCCTGCTTATCAGATGGAGAATATGACACCTGTCTTGGGATGCTCCCCCGACTGTTAGCGACTGTCACACACCCCCAGCAGACGTTTCAGGCTGTGCTGCCTGACAAATCTCCCCATGGATAGGAAAACAAATCCTTTCTTTGCCCCCTGCCAAGTGACTTTGTTTGTTTTAAAGAAAAAAAAGGAATTCCTGTTCTTCTGCTGAATAAGATACCTGGTATTCAGCAGTGACTTGTTTGTTCCAAGGAAGCAGAAAGGGCTTGGGATAAGCTTACTACCTTTTAGCACAGCTCAAAGTACAAAGGATGCCTCTTCAAAAGCTCTGTACAACCTCCCTCAAAGAGTGGGTCCAATGCTTTTACATATTGCTGAGTGTTTTCCAGAGAGGCTGCATCTATTGTGGCTGCTAGAAGGTCCATCAGCTAAGGTATGAAATCAGGATTATTTTTAGAAAAATACAAGCTGGTGGAGGAGGCAGCATGCGATCAGAGATGCAAAAGCCTTTCTTGGCAATGCATCTTGACTCCACAGGGCTTAAAGGACATGGCTGTAACAAGACCTTTTTATGCACAAAACCAGGAAAAAATCTGGCTCAGCCTACAGGCCTATTTTCCATGGTATTTTCCTCTTCTCCTTCTATGGTCCAGTTTGATACTCTGCTCACTGAGCAGCTAATGCACGGCTCCCTTGGTTTCAGAAGTAAATACTCGAGAAATATTCATTTTTTAAAAGCAATTTGCATTTTTTAGGCACTATTTGGTAGAAATCCTAGCAGGTCTGCCTCAGATAGTCTCAAATTAGCTTTCTCACAAGGAGCAATTTCTCATTTGTCCTTTGATAGAAAAATCTTCCTTACCTATTGTTAAGGGCTGCATGCTGGGAGGGCCTCTGCTGTGTGATCCCACTCACACAGGAAGGAAAAAAATAGCATAAGCTAATAAATCCATTAGCTAAAATCATGCACTGCCAGGAAGAGCATACAGTCTCCTGGAAAGTCATTCTGAAACTCCTTCTTGCCACCCATCCTGAAGAAGCTAAACCTGTAAGAAACAGGCTTCTGCTGTAGAGGGGATTGACATTTAGCTTGAAAATAGTGCACTAAAACCTCCTTTTAATATAAACTTGGATGAATTATAATCCATGTGTCTTGTGAGCTGATTTCAGGCACTTAGCAACTCAATTTTCTCACTATCAGAAAAAAATCACGTTTCCATTGCAAAGACAACTGAGCTTTCAGGAGTATTTCAGGAGGCTAACTTGCACCAAATTTCTGTTACAAGCTTGGTTCAGGCAAACATTTGAGACACAGCCCACCCAACAAGCTCCTCAGCCTTCCCAAATCTGAATGCGTATGGGTGGCCATGTTTAAAAAGATTTAGTCACTGCCTGTCCACCATAGCTTGGAGACCATTCAGATTTCCATTCCTAGTTATGCCTTTGGCTAAGGCAACAAAACCTCTTTTTTTTTTCAGGCACAAATGCTCTCTTCAAAGCTAAACTTGCACATCCCATTTGGACAACAAGCCCAGAAACTTACAGCAGTCACTCTTTGCAATGTGAGATGCTGTATCATTCCGGTCTGTACCATTCCAGTGTCCCAGAGTAAAAGACTAGCTCTCTGCCTTGAAAAGGGCCAACAGGTTTGAAGGTGACTCCCATGGCAAGCTACTTCCACATCATTGAAAATCCTGCTTTCAGTCTTTCCCTGACTGTAAGTTTGTTTCTTTGGCCTATTGATTCAAGTGCTACACAAGAAGAAATGTGAAAAGAAAATGTAGCCCAAAACTTGCAGGTTAAAATCCAGCACAAAAGTGCAAAAACAAGCAAGCTGGAAAACAATGCAAAATCAAATAGAATTTTCTTGCTGTTTCTCTCAAATACAATTTTCTGCAGTTTTACTGGCCATATATGTGTGTGTGTATATATATATCTATATACACAGACACACACACACACATAAAGACAGAGCCATACACTGACGCACATGAGTGAAATCCCATAAATCTCAAAGCTCCTCTAAGTGTCAGAAGAAGCTGAATTCAAAGTGCAAGTGCTTTGTATTGGAGGCTTTTCAAAAAAATAAGTTAGAAAGTGGACAAACAATACAATTTTTATCCTCTGTTATGCAAAATCAAGAGTAACTTTTACTTCTACCTGCAGAAGTGAAACTTCAGCTATACAAAATATTCACCGGACTTCAACAAATCCAAAGGACTGCCCTTTCAGAAGGTTCCAGGGGAAACATGTTGGTATAAATTAGAGTGTTCTCCTTTCTGGCAACACCTGGAAATAGATCTCTGAGCGGGAGTGAAACCTGGGGTGTCTCATGAAGATGCTGCCCCCAAACTTTGGTTAGCTATAGCTTTCATTCTGGTCTTAACCTACAGAGTATTAGGTTTAATCTAGCTGCATTTTCCAATTCCATATCAAAAATTAAAACTGCTGTTACCTAACCATATGTATGGGTTTTGTGTGTTGCATGGCAGTTTTAAAGAACACCCTGTCATGCATCCACTGCCTGGTCTCCGATATCACAAAATCTTTCCATGAAATGTCATTTAGGACATCAGTGAGTGCTGTATTAATTTAGTTAAGTGGACAGCAAGAAGAAAAGAAATCAGTAACAGCATTTCACTACCACTGGCCCCCACATTCAAAGTCATAGCAAGTGTGGGGTGAGTTGTGTGTCTGGCTCATTCTGTTCCCTTTGCAGCTGTGCCCTGGCAAACCACACTGGACACACAGAGAGCATGTGAAGTTTGGTACATATACATGAACAGTGGGAACAGAAAGTGCTCAGATAGTTCCCTGCAACTGGAGAATGCCTGAACTTGTCAGGTTACCTGGTACAGAGTAGTGTAAACCTAGGGCCAAGAAGATTGGTATTTTCAGGTATGACAATGCTTTTTTACTTGCTAAGCTAAGCCTCTCTCATGTCTCCACATCAAATGTCTAGATGCAAAGTATCCATCAGTATTTTAGATGGCAATTTCTTCCTGCCTCTGTGAAGAAAGACAGTATATAACACGCATTAAATCAAGACCTTTCCTTGCTTTTGGCCCTTCTGTGTTCTCCCTGTTGTCTGTAGAGCTCTGTTCACTTGTCCTTGTTTTGAGAAACAAAAGTTTACAATGGAACAGCACAAGGAGTCATAAGCTGCCCCTTTACCATTAACTTCTGATTTTGAGATGGTTAATTTTGCTTCCCATCATTCCTGTATACGGAAAACCCCTCACTTTTTATGTGGAGTTGTGTCCTCCCTGTCTGTTCCTTCGCTTTGCCCTTTGGCAGGCGAGACACCCAAAAATAATCTGACGGACAGAAACACAATTGCTTTTACAAGCACAACACTTGATTATATATTTGTTTTGAAAACAGTTTCCAGAGCCTAGAGTATGTCAGCAAAAGCCAAAGAAAGAGTGTTGATGTTGTTACAAGGTCAGCTCTTCAGAGACAGTAGGCAGCAGTGTTGGCACTCTGACAAATTATCACCATGGCAAAGATGGCAGCTCTCAGGCAGTGATTCAGCTGCTTTGACAATACCAAGGCTCCAGCTAAATGCAAAGATAAGTTACTCATACTCCCTCGCACACACACTCTCACATGCACTCTTGGGAGTTTCTTAATGTCTTCTCTTACTTCTTCTTTTTTTTTTTTTTTTTAATGAAGTTGCAGGGTTTAAGGAAAAATAGAAGCCATATGCTTAAGGCTGACAGACCACAGTGAAAGCTCTTTCTCCTCATACACATATATTCTGTGCATATATAACACCCACCTACACAGACACCTCCTATTGACAGGATACTATTATAAACAAGCTTTTCCTTAAGCAGTTGAAACAGTGGAATGTGATTCGCAAAAGACTTCCTTCCTCTGTAGATAATTTCCATCTTGCCCTCCCATTAATGTAAGGGCTTCTGCACCTTTGTTTGTGGGGGGACAGGCTGCAACAGCCTTCCCAGGCAAGAGACAGCATGCACAGGGGCTACACACATGGGGATGGTTCAGTGCCCAGAGCCAACACCTAACTGCTCAGTCCTACTCCTCTTCTGCTCTCTGGGGAACATATTTTGGCTTTTCCTCCGTGCTCAGCTGCCAACATTTTTATGACAGTAATAGCTGCTGCGTAATTCTGTAAGTATTTTACACATACCTTGTCCTCTTGCTTGCACACAATGAATACTTGTGTCTCCAGTGTTAGCAGTGCCATACTCCTGTACTACACATGGCACCAGAAAACTTACTGGTGGAGAGAGATGTTCAGAGGCTATGCATGAATTGCAAGTCCTCTTAAAACTAAAATTACAGGCAGGCTTTTGGAAGCTGCTCTGTAAAAATGTACAAATTTCACTTGGGCTTTTTTATTGGGATATTTTGTTTTAAAGTCACTGCTTTTGTTTAATTTTGTGGGTCTGGGAGGACAATTTAAAATTTGCAGGAATGAAAAAACAGCTTGAGATAAACTACCTTGAGTAAAGCCCGCAGACTTGTTAGGAGACATTGCCAGCACTATCTGCTCAGAAAAGCCTTTTTCCAGGCTGGAAAAAGCTATAAAATTGACTTTGCTATACAAGGTGCTTTGTTCTTAGTCTTGATATTAAAAAAAAAAGCGCTTTTGTATCTATGTGTGCCCTGCAGCCTTGTCCTCGCTCCATGTTAGGGCAAGAATGGGGTGTGCATCAGCTGCCTCCTCTGCCTCTGCCTTGGCCTGCACCCAGCAGCTTGTAGCTCTTCCAGAGGAAAGGAAACCTAGCACAGGGAGATCCCACGCACCCTCACCAAGCCCCAGCTGGGACCATGTGGGGAGGATTCAAGCCTTGCTTTACCATCCAAGATGTGCTCCAACAGGGAAAATATGTCAGCGTTTCTGTGTGAGCAGGTTTTTCCCCAGGAAAGGTGCAGGGATGGCTGCTGAGCTATATGGGAGTGCATGTCCCCGTGCAGGGGCCGGGACCAGGACAGCGCTGCAGCTGCTGGGGCGATGGGCAAGTCCACACCTCCCAAGCACACATGGCACTGTGTGGGGGCTCTGCTACCTCCTTGCTCAGAGGAGTTTACCCAAGGAAGAATTCTATCTTTGAAGCATGACATGACCCAACTAATCAGCCTCCAGGGCAATGTGGATCCCCACTGCTCTCTCCCCACTGGTAGCCCTTAGACTGCAGTGGGTACAGAGTGTGAAGCAGGAGAATGCAGACATGTGGCTGCTTATAAAACAGCAACATTAATAGGGTTTTCCTAGCAGTTGCTAATTCCAGGAAGTCTCCTTATTTTCCTAAGAAGAGCCATTATGACGAGAACATTGAAAAATACTCTAAAGT
Source organism: Phainopepla nitens (assembly GCA_013400175.1). Taxonomy (NCBI): domain Eukaryota; kingdom Metazoa; phylum Chordata; class Aves; order Passeriformes; family Bombycillidae; genus Phainopepla; species Phainopepla nitens. Next base: position 31,785 of record VXBQ01007037.1, on the reverse strand, counting down.
GTTTAGAAACATAGAGATCTCTGTCTGGAAGCACTGAGGTCTTGGAATGGTTCAGAACTCTCAGGAACAAATCACTGTCTAATGATGATAAGCATCTCTATGGTCTTATGAATCTGACACTGAAAGCTGGAATTCTGCAGAAAGTCCTCCTGCACCAGCAGCTTTAGTATGTGCATGTCTCCATTCTTCATAATCAGAGGTCATGCTGATGGCTTTAGTATGTGCATGTCTCCATTCTTCATAATCAGAGGTCATGCTGATGCCTTAAGTTTTAGCTTTTCTATTTTTCAGATTCTGTGCTGTTTTAGTGTGTAGTTCTGGGCTTCATAT
>VXBQ01007037.1:0-30690 GCA_013400175.1 Phainopepla nitens | reverse complement strand
ATTGGACAATTAACTCCAATATGCTGATGGACCAAAACCTATAAAAGTGTGAGACCTCGTGACCGGTTGACCATTTTGTGACCATTTGTGGATTTGACTTGGGTGTAGCCCTGGCAGGGTTCCTGCACAGCTCAAGATGCATGCTTTCAATAAATACCCTTTTATTCTTTTATTCTACCTAGTCTCTGTTTCCAGGTCAGCCTTTCCAGGCATCAGTGCAGCCATGCACTCACTGCCCTATTCCTTCTTTATCCTTCGGTGGTTTTGGTGCTTGTGAACAGAACAGGCTGTGGACAAGCACATCACAGCTGAATGCTGTGCCAGTCTGCCTACCTTCTCGCCTTCCTCCTCAGGATGCCTTTCCAGCAAGACCTGGACTTCTCTGGATCAGCCAGTGTGGGTTGCAGGAAGGTCTCAATTTGCTCAGGCTGAAGCAGCATGGAAGACAGGCAGAAAGCCAAGTCCGCTGCAAAACTTGGCTGTTTTTCCAAAGGAGAGATTATCACTTTTTTTTTCCCCCTTTCAAGAAGATACTTGTCAAGGGAGTATTAGTGGAAAATGGAAAAACAGAGCTGTGTTCCTGTGCCTGTGATCAGGTATGATTACAGACAGAAAAGACAAATTTACTTTCAGTCAGTGCAAGGGCCACTGTCAAAGCCACAGGAAAGGTGAAAGCATTTTCCCATTAGGGGAATACATAAAAGGCAGGAGAGAACAGTAAGCCAGGCAGTGTTTTCAAAATGAGAACGTACATATGGATGCAGGAGTCTAATTTTGATCACCCACGTATGAAATGTTTGGCCCAGCTCCCAATCTTTTCTGAGCTGGAGCAATTGTGTAGGATTCCCTTTCCTGGCAGGTGTGCAGGCTGCTCCCTCTCCTCTGCAGCGGGGTCCAAATGAACACTCTTGACTCTTCTCAAGGGGAAAAGAGATGCACTAAGGAGAAGCTGCCTGTGCAGCAGAGCACTGGCTCCTCTCCGGTGCTGAGAACAGACATCAGTCAAGACTCCCAGCCCGCAGGCAGGTGGATTCCCCTCCCACCACCACGGCTGCTCCGCCAGCAGGTGGCCAGGTCTGGAGGAAGCCTCGCTTCCCATCACCCACACGCACATGGATGCCAGTAATACTCCTTTATCGGGGCGGGAAGGAATCACTAACTCCTTCAGCTGGGGGGGAGTCTCTGAAAGGAGGGACTTCTTCCTTCCTAGTGTTGCCATATGCTGCCTTTTACTCCAGAAAACTAAATGCACAAAAACAAGGACTCTCCCTTTTTTTTTTTTAACCCGATACCTATTTATCCCAGACATGCTGCTCAACACACGCTATTTACAAGCTACAGCGTTAGGCCTCTGCTATTATTCTTGCAGGTCTTGGGCCTTAAAATAAGAAACCATCCACGTCTAATGAGGGGAAAATATACTACAAATAACTACGAATTACATTGCCCAGATGCAGAGCTTCTCCTTTTGTTACCGTTAGGCATCAGTCTGAAGATCAGCAGAAATGTGTTTGCTAAAAATTGATAATCACTGACTTCCTGTTTTATTTTTAATACATGCTTTGCAGATTGTCTTACCCATTCAAGGAAATGATAGCTCTCATTTCATTGCTGCTGACACTGTTCTGCTGCCTCACAGGAAAGAAAATCAAGGAAAATCAGAGCAGTCTCACAAGGCGGTTAAGATGCATGTTTGTTGACCCAGGAGTACTGCACAAGAGGGGCAAGTATTGACCAACAACATCTTGCAAGCCCATTCATTACCCAGCTGCTGGAAAACCAACTATCATAAATATTTCATTGATTTTCAGGAACCTAAAGCAAGAGCCATGGTACTGACGTTCAGAGACCTGGGAGGAGGGGAGAGGGAAATGCCACAGAGGTTTTTTTCAGCACTAGCTGTGAGCAGCTCATCCCATCTCTGCTTAGAGATTTAAAGCCCAGTCACAGCAATACTATTAAAATCTTGGATAAAATATTCCTTTAGAAAAATTAGAACTCCCATAATCTAATGGGAGCCAAAATCAAAGCAAACAGCAACAAAAGCAACTCTGCAATAAAAATCTGAAAGTGCTTATAGATCCTGAAAGCAGAACACACCCAACTATATACTGTGAATCACAAATCATTGCCAGCAGCAGAAAGTATTTCAACACTCTACTTGTTTTGGAGTTTGGACTCAGCTCTACATAAAATTTTATTGGGGAAAAACAATTTCAGTAATTCCCCTTTGTAAAAATAAATTTCCACAGGCAGGCAAGTCTTGGGTTAACCAGCTCCAGGACTTCAGTCCTGCCTCAGTGAGAACATTTTCAGAGATGAGATATAAAGGAACATTAAATAACTCTTCCCTAGCAAGCTAAAAATAAAACACGTGAATTCCTGTTTCCTTTCAAGAATCTAAAACAAGCCTTCAAACAGTTACTTGAAACAGTGTTTCACCGGTTTGTGCTACAACTCATCCTTCCCTTCAACTTATTTTCCGTCAGTCCTCGGCAATTTGAACAGAAAGTTCAGAAAATTACTGGTGTGGGTATTGGCCACCTATGGAAAACAGTGCCCCTCTCAACCCAACAGATAACTCTTGCTGTGCTCGTTGTATTAGCGGATGCAGAAAGTACATCCAGTTCCCCATCACAGGCGCACACTTTGCCAGTGCCCCAGCCTCTAATACGGGCAAGGCTCCCCTCCCTCACACCATGCCCACCCTGCCCTCCACACACAGCCAGCACAGGAGTTGGTAGGTTATCTGACACATCCCTCATCCAAAAAGGCAGGGGGCATTTTAGTGTCCAGAGCTGGACGCTGCCCTGTGCACCAGCCCCTTAGCCTACAGCAGGTATGTCTCTCTCCACCAGTAAAATCTTATTTGTACGCAAAATGGTGGTATGAAGCCTTTTCCAGCATGCCAGTGCAGCTGAGTGTGGATTCTTTGTGCTGAAATACTGCAGGGGAGTCTCCTGATTGCCTGCATCGATTCGAGGAGCATCTGCCTGCCTGCCTGCGGAGCCCGGGGCGGTGAGGAGAGCTGGAGCCAGCTGTGGGTCAGCCCTGGCTTACTGCTGCCAAGCCAGCAGCACCCAGCCAGGACCAAAGCCTTCTGAAATCCCAGCTAGGAGATCTCCTTCGTGCACGGCAGGAGGGCGGAGGGGGTCAAGGCAAGGTAAGAGCTGTGGCACACCAGCCCCAGAGCGTGACAGAGGACCAGCCACCACGCAGCCCTGCCAGTCCCACAAGGACACATCCAGCTCCCAGGGAGCCGACCGGCTGAGCAGCAGATTTATGAGGAGGCGGAGGTCCCTGTGTGTGCTCCAAGCAGATAAACCCTGGTACCCTCCTGATTCATAGGCAGGGTAGTAAGAAGCATTCCAAGGCTGAACATCGCTCAGAAACCATTTTCCTTAATCGCCTATTTATTTTGTCCTTTAAAAGTATGCTGTCAAGAGAAAAGGCTGAATTACAAAAACACCTTATCTGTGTTTTTCAAAGATGTCATATTGCTTAAGGGACTGGTAAATTTAGCTTTGCACACTGAATATTCAACTGACCTGGTCCATTTAATCCGTAAGACCATTCAAGCATATACAAGGCTGTGCTAGAGCCCCAAATCCTAGCCTTTGAAAAAAACCCTTAAAGTTGATGTTTAAAATGAGAAAATAATTTATTTTCATTTTCAATTGCTTAGTGAATGGGAGTACTAAATAAATATCTTCTAATTCAAGGAAACTGAGGACAAAACATGACATTTAGGAAGGGTATTTGAGCACTTCTTTACTAGCAGAGATAATTACCTGAACAGAGTAAAGCACATACCCGTGTGCTTACAAGATCATTGGTAAGAACAAAAGAAAAATACCTACAACACCATGGGTACCCCTAGCTCTACAGAAGAATTCAGTAATGGTTGGATAAAATCAAGAACTACTTTGCCATTTTTAGGGACTACACAAACACATTTTAATACTTTTTAAATACTTTTTTTCTGCTAGTTTTCAGGAGCGTCTCACAGTCTTCACAGTAAACTAGGTCTCTCTCCAAAGAATTTACCTGCTAGCAATGTTGTATGTTCAGTGGTGCCTAATTTGGGGCTAGAGGTACACCAGGAAAGAATGAAATGATGAGAGAAATAGTCTAAGATATAATTAGATCTATCTAAGATCCATTAAGTTTCAAAAAAAACCCCTGAAAACCATCTGCAGTGCAGAATTTTACTCTTCAAGAGTTGGTTAACTCTTTCCTAAAGAAGATGCAGTTTCATACAGCTCCACCCCCCTTACATTACCCATATTCTAAACAGTAACTTGGATAAATCTGGTGAGGATAGCAGCAGAAAGAACACAACTAATTTCCATCGTAATCATAATATCATACATAGATTTTTCCAGTCTGAACTCTCACTCTCTGAGTAGTGGTGGTGTTTGGGTGTATCCTTTCCTTGCATTTGGCTTTAACAGCAATTAAGTGGATTGGGTAATGATTCCAAAGCCATTACAAATGAAATGCTCAGGACACCAACAGGACTTGGTGGTCACTAATTCCATAACAAGGAAAGTAACTACAACACTTAAAGCACATGATTAACAGGGGTCAGAGATCAGCCACATGAAATTATGAAAGGGTTTCTTACTATTTGGGAAGGTCCAGCAACTTCCTGAAAGTAATTCAGACCTCCAAAAAAAAAAAAAAAGCACCTTGTGTAATTCATTGATGACTCTCAGGTTCAATACACTGGAGCACAAGTGGGGACACCTGGGGAACTGATTACCAGCTGTACTTGGCAGAGACAAAACTTAGCAAGAGAACCTCTCCCATTCAAGGGCATTGGGTAAAATGGAGAAATAAGTCTCTTCCCTCTAGACCTTCCATTTAACACAAATAAACAAGGGCCAAAAATAACATTCCAGAGGGAATGCCTTTTTTCTTCTTTGTGGACTGTATTTTTACAGAAATTGGAACACACTGGTTTACATCCTAGGACCCCACAGACTTTTCCTACAGATACTATTACTTCTGAAAACCACTGAGGTGGGCTGCTGTGCAATGTCCAGATCCCCCAGCACCAGCTGACCCATATGGCCACACACCATGGTCAGAGAATGCAGATCCAAGGTTTCCTTCGGAGACAGTGTCATCAGAGAGAGATTTTCAGTTTTAGTCTTCTCTCTGACGACTATTAACAACAGAAAAATTAAGTAGGTGGCTAACATCCCTGTTCAGGTGGCTGCTCTCACAGGAAAAGGAGCTATCTTGCAGAGGCAGCAACTGACCTGTGTCACAGACCTGCAGAGTGGCTGGGGTTGGGAGGGACCTCTGGAGGTCATCTGCTCCCACTCCCTGCTCAAACAGGGCCACTTGGAACTGCTTGCCCAGGACTGCTGATGTCCTACCCAGGAACTCCTGCGTTCTTTCTAGCATGATAGTTCTACATTTACAACATCATTCTCAGGGTAAAATTTAAAAGCAGGGAATTTGTGGAATGGTGGAACAATAGCAACATTAAAGAAGAACTAAAATGCTCTTCAAAGTTTAGTTTTTAAGCAAAACAGATGCTTCACAGTGCCACAGTTCAGCTATATGTCCCTGCACAGACACAACAAAAAGCTGAAATGCTAATTTTTTCTGATTTGAAAAAAATCATGTTGTTGAAGTTAAATAACAGCTGAACCACAGAGAACCCAGGAAACAGGGCAGTCTATTTAGAGCATTAATGACATTTTGTTTACTGCTTAGGATGAATTCATCATGCAAACAGTCCAAAGTGAGATCCTGGCAGGCTCTGAACATGCTCAGAGAGGCTGAGGCCAGAGACATTCTACATCCATATTAGGCTATGGATTAAGTCCCGAGCTGGATACAACAGTTCTGCTCTGCCTGAGACTTTAAAAGCCCAATGATGGCAAATTACATGCAGAATCACCATTATCAAAAAACTTATTTGATCACGCTATGGGCATGTTAACTATAGAAACATGAAACTAGGAACACTGAACTGGAAACCAAAGCTCCCACATCACCATACTGAAGGAGGATGAGCAGAAGGATTCTTGTGTCCAAGGAAAATGAAAACATTTGCAAATTAAACTAGAAACTTTACCCCAAAGCATGAATCTCATATATGTGTCAAGTCAAGTTTTTGATTTATGCCAAGGAAACCTACAGAAGTAGCCTGCTTACTCAGCACAGAATTTATTTCTAAGAAAAGAAATAAATCTACCTCCCTAAAAATGTCACTTTGTTTATTGTTATGATTAAACTGCAGAGTACTCAGCAGTTTTAGCCGGCCTATGCAGCAGTGAACTTTTCTTTCCTTAAGCCTTTGGATATTGTGGGTAACACAGAACTATAGAATGGTTTGTGCTGGAAAGGGCCTTAAAGATCATGTAGTTCAAACCCACCAGGCCAAGGGCAGGGACAGCTTCCAATAGACCAGGTTACTCACAGCCCTTCCAACCTGGACATGAACACTGCCATGGATTGGGCATCCACAGCTCCTCTGGGAAAGCTGTTCCAATGTCTCACCACCCTTACAGTAAAGAATTTCTTCCTAATATCTAATTTAAACTTACACTCTTTCAATTTAAAGCCATTCCTTACTTGTCCTATGTCTACATGCCCTTGTAAAAAGTCTCACTCTCTCCAGCTCACTTGCAGGTCCCCTTCAGGTACCAGAAGGCTGCTCCAAGGTCTCCCTGGAGTCTTCTCTGGGCTGAACACCACCAGCTCTCCCAGCCTGTCTTCATATGAGAGCTGCTCCAACCCTGTGATCATCAGCGAAACAGGTGGAAACAGCACAGGCAGTTCTACTACAGTTAAACGTTCCCACAATGCCCATTATTATAGTATTTGAAAACAACAATTTGGGCAACCAGAAAACAGATCTTCACATTACAGTTATAAATGGATACAAACTTTGGGCACTTAATTTTAACAGTCTGTGTGGAATTAATTGTCTGCTTAGTATCATGCATATGAACAAATGTTTCCTTCACAGCCATGACTCAGGAAAACTCCTGTGAAAAGGAATGAAAACTGCGCAGCAGCGCCAGTCCTTCAATTCACCTCCTGACTGTGATTTCTCTCACATCTACACACAAGCACACCCTGACACAATTTGGATCTACTGGAACCAAAGCTGACAAGCCCTGGAAGCTCAGTGTCCTTCCAAAACCAAATTTTTCCTATTTGGATTGTTTAGCTATTTGCACACATGCATCGGTAATATCTGGCAACTCTGGGACAACTGAGCTACACGTTGTTACCCAATCCACAGTAAAATCACCATGTAATATCACCAATAAAAGGTACCAATAAAAATACTTCTGTGTAAACAGAGAAAACAGAATTCCAGATATAGAGGAATTTGGGAAAAAAAAATTAATGCTAGAAATTAGGGCTTCGGTGATTTACTGCAGCACACCAAGTACAGTGCTGGGCCCAGGAGACAAGCTTTTTTGTATCCAATGTCAAGATTTCCTCACAAATATTTTCATGGTTTTTGAAAGCAAATGTATAATGTGTCTTGAAAAACCCCGCTGACAGCAAGATCCTGCCCAGCAGAAGAAACCAGTCAAGCTGGGCTCTGGCTTTTCCCAGGGCAGATTTGTTCCAACTTAACTCCAGAGCTGTTGGGAGGGGCAGGTTGCCCAGAGTTATTCAATAACCTATTACAGCATTCAACAGGGCTCATAACTACGTCTTGCGACACCATGGAGAGTGACAGCAACCAAACCATGGCTTCTTCTTTATTTGGTCTCTTCTCCCTGATAAGAATATGTCTATATTAGTAAGTGACACTGGGCAAGGATGTGCTCCTGAGAGCTGGAGCTGCTGCCCGCACTGCTACAGCATCACAGAGTCCCTGGCACGGTTTTGGGCTGAACAGCCCTCCTTCCTCCAGACAGCTCCTGTGCAGAGTTTGGGAGTTTGCAGAGCCCAGAGACACTTCCAGCAGGCTGTTTGCTTGTGGCCACCCAGTCTAGAGACCAAGTTCAGCTGTACGAACACCTGCTGTGCCATCCCAGCTTGTCCCGGTGCCAGAGGCAAACCTCTGGTGTGTTTACTAGACTGGAGCACCAGTCACTGAGTTGTTTAGTATGTTGAGGTCTCCACCTCTTCAGCAGGATATATGAATCTGGATGCCAGAGCTCTTTCTGAAATGATGTAAAAATGACACATTGCTTAAAAAAGCTTGTTTCCAAATCAGTTTTCTCCCTTCAAAGTATTAATAATAATGGTAATCAGACCAGCTGATTTAGCTGATAGGATTGTGGCTTTCCTTGCAGTCTTTAATACATGTCCTTCATAGCCATAAATAAGAATCCTGACAAGTTGCTCAGACCTAAAGCTACTTTTACAGAGATTAAATCCTTTACACTCACTGTTTCTGTGCTATTTTTTTTTTTAATGAGCTGAACACTAAGGTGCTCTCAGAAGCCAGCATCTGACCCAATTAGGGCAAACTCTGGCCTTCTTCTCTAGCACTGACCATACGCTTGGAGCAACAAACAAAGACAGAAATCACGCCTGTCCAAGAAATTGCCATGCTCTGGGATACATACAAACAAAACTGTCTGGCAAGCCAAAGCAATGCATAAACAGAGCTCATGTAGACTGCTTTGCCTCATGAAAGGTAAACTTTAGTTTTTAATAGCTTCTCTAAGAATCAGTATTTTACGTTCAAGTATCCTTAATTCCAAACAGAGTTTATCAAATGAGAAGAAGCGGTAATAAGGTAGGACACATCCTAGGAGAGTATGAAAACAAAGATGTTCTAAAAAATACTAGCTTCTGCTCCTGAGTGTAGAAGGACTGAAAGTACCTTTTAGCTAGAAAGAAAAACCTCAAACAACACAGTATTTTTCGAAGTAGTTTGGTATATGCTGTGTTGCCTATTAACTGATGATATATGCCACGGCACTTTTTATGAATGAACTGTATCTCATTTCTTCATGCAGGGCCTATATTCTTTTTTCTGTTCTGCTGCATAAGGCGAAAATTCTTGGGATGAGGAGCACATCTCATGGTATCACATATCCTGAGAACCATATACTTTATCAGAGAGTGGGAGTTTTAGCTCCTTTATCATGCAGCCAGAGGCAAAGTTTCATCTCCAAAGTTATGTTTACTGTCAGCAGAGTGAGTTTGCTTGAGCTGACATCCCAACTCCACTTCCCAGCTGATAATCTGAACAGTTTTGTTGTTTAAAGGCCACTTGATTAATATGACTGGAGAGTAACTGTCACAGAGTTTTACTTTCAGTTGCACAGCCAAGATTTTAAATCTTTTTGGACCTAAGACTTTTTTTTTCTTTCTTCTAAGCCTTTTTCTCTGAACCCATTTTGTAGACAGAAACCTGAATTCTGTTTGCTAACAAAATCATAGAATCATAGAATGGAAGGGACTTTAAAGACCATCTAGTTCCAACTCCCCTGCCAAAGGCAGGGACAACTTCTGCTACACCAGGTTGCTCTGAGTCACATCCAGGGATGAATTCACAGCCCCTCTGCACAACCTGTTCCAGTGCTTCACCATCTATATATTTCTTCCATATATCTAACCTAACTTTCCCCTCTTTCAATTTGTAGCTATTAGTCCTTGCCCTGTCACTACAGTTCCTGATGAAGAGTCCCTCTCCAGCTTCCCTGTAGGCCCCCTCCAGGTACTTGAAGGCTGCTGTGAGGTCCCCATGAAGCCTTCCTTTCCCAGGGCTCAGCAGATCCAAATCTGTCAGCCTGTCTTCACATGGGAGGTGCTGCAGTCCCTCCACCAACTTTGTGGCCCTCCTCTGGACTCGTCCCAGCAAAATGCCAGGGTGAGGCTCTGGTATGGGCACCTGGGAAGCAGCAGGACACCAAGAGAAAAGTCCTGCTTGTGCTCTGCTCCCCCACAACCTTCTCTGGCCTCCAGCAAACACCCAGCTGCTACTTCTCGTCACAGACACGAAGATTTGTGCATCTGCTGCTCCCTTGGTGAAGGAGCTGCCTATACGCTGCACTGCATTTCAGACACCAACGCCAACACTGCGAGTCTCCGTTATGCCAACAGCCACGTCAGTTTTAGGGTAAGTGCTGGCAACCTCAGCACCATGCAAGCAGAGAAGATGACTCTGGCACGGAGCCTGGCCTGCGCAGCAGGTATTTCTGCACACGCAAAACCACTTGCAACAGCAATACAGACTCACAGTTGCTCGTGTCTGCACATCAGCCCGTGCTGTTCATCCCCTTCCTTTTTGTAACATGAAGTTAACAATTTTCCTGCATTATTATGTGGGAAATATGTTTATCCATGGAATCTACCAGTTACTCTCCTGTCTTAATTGAAATATTTTTGTCTAAGCAGCTGGTAATCTATCTATTCAGGTAGGATTTAAATTGAAATAATGACTGAATTCAGCACAGCTTTCTGAACCCCTTAATACATTGCTACACCAAGGCCTCTGGGTCATGACACAAATAAGGAGTATGTAAAACTGACAGTTTCCCTGAAGATGTCAGGAAGGCAACTTTTGTCTGGAATAAATTGCTGGGATGTAGGATGTCTTCTTTTTACTTATTTCCAAACATGTATTCCTCTGTAGTGGAAAAATCTGCCTCACATTAATAGAAGACTCTCTAATGAACCACTCAACTATGGTATTTTTAGTTGTCCAGTTGATGAATTATTTTGTAACTTTAGAAACTGTTTGTAGAGTGGAGTCACTGAGATATATCATACCCCCTCCATGCTCTTTATGCCTTGGCCAGGACATTTCCCATCAAGCAGTCAAAAAACATGAGGTCCAGTGAAATGAAATGCATGACATGCAAACACTGAAAATCTTTTGAAGGAGATCAGAAAAAAAAATCCCAAAGCCTTGTTATTGCACATAACTGAGGGGAGGACCTGTTGATTTATGCATCTCTCTAAGATGCTACTACTCCCACTTGTCAGAATTTTATTCGTGTTTTCATCAGGTACAAGTTGAGTTTGTAAAAAACACGACTTCCTGCAAACTTTGCCTATTTTTTATCCTCAAATCATTACTATCAGAGAGGAAACTGGAGCAGGAGCAGTGAGTCTGAAAGCAAGAAGGACTATATAAAGATGATCTTTTGAGGGGAAAGTGATCTCACAGCATTATAAATTGCAAAGTTATTTTCTGTCATAAAGAACTTATTTAGGCAGACCTAAGAGGATTGGGGGATCAATGGAGAAATGTATCCACAAGTATTATGCAGCTTGGTAAAAAAAAAAAAAATTAACTCTTTTCTAACCCCAGCATGCAACACTCACATTGATCTCAAGCAAATCTACTCACGTGAATAAAATGCAGTAAGCATGGGGCATTTACTAAGTAGGAAACAACACGCATCTGACCACACTGAACAAAACAGACATTGAATCAAAAGGCTCTTTCTGAAGAAAAGGGAGATTGCTAAAAGAGAACAGCAACAACAAAAAATGCAGAGCTGAACAGAGGTGTAATCCCAACATCAAACACACTAATAACAGCAGGACTATTTTCTACTCAGTACTGGCTAACGTGCCATAACAAGAGTTTTGAAATGTTCACATATTTATCTTCCTTCTGTTTGCCTTTTTCTGACATCTGTTCACTAAGGGCTGGAAGTCTGGTAAAACCCAGGAGTTTTGAAAAGCAGTGCTTCATAAACTAAAATGGAAATGCACTTAGAATGTAAGCCACTTTTTCTCTCCCCTGAGAGAGTGCTGTCCAAGAACAAGCAGAGCTCCTCTCCAGCCCCCCGCCTGTCCTACCAGACTGCTGCCAGCAGCGTAGATGTCATGTACACTTCATGTGAGGAAGATGGGAAAGCCCAGTGTGCTTCAGGATCCTCGATCAAGGTTGCTCCGAATGCTAAGCAGTGTAATTACTACAAAGAAACTGGAGGTTCTGTCACTTTACTCCACAAAACAAGGACAATACCACACTATATGCAGAATCATTCCTGAGGAATTCAGGAACAAGAGTGCTATGCGCTTATTTGCTTTAGCAGCCTCGGCATTTATGAAGCTGGAGACGTCAAAGTTGAGGCTGCCTGTGAAGCTGCAGCTTTGCCATCAGCATGTGCAAGACTTAGGAGTAGGTACAGCATTTGACTTCTCAGTACACACCTGTGCACCCGAATCCACGTGAAGACAAACACTGCAGAAACTGTGACAGCTGCTCGAGGACCAAGGAACAACTTGGGTGCCACTAGCACACTCGGAGACTCCCCAGTACCTGTACAGGGACTGGTTCCATCAAGGATCTTCATCTGCAGTCGGTTCTTAACATGGATAAGCTGCTCTGGACTTATTCTAACCCCTGAGGGCTACTGTATAGGCCAAATGGGCAGATTTCCACAGGGACAAATAAGAGAAGTACTACTCATGCAAAGGTCATGTGTTCTACTTAAGTTTACATCCTTGTTCCAGTGTACCAAACCACTAAAGAACACCAAAGAAAGTAACACAAGGTTTTCTTTAAATGTAAAGAAACCAAACTTATTTTTATGCCACTCTTGTTCTCACAGTCTTACTGAATCACTTTTGCTGAAATATTCCAAAAATACTCAGGCTGAGGAAAACAGCTGGCTAGGAAAATTTCAGTTCAGACATTAAAAGTTTTACAAATACTGTGAAAAACTATAAGGTACTATAATGGGAACTGCTGGGCAACTTTCCTAATTGGTGGTGCTACCAATCTCTTACACAGCCAGGAATTCATATATTTTATTTATCAAAGACTACACTATCAACTACCCTCCACTGAGCTGAAAACAGGCAGTAAAACTAAACCAGGAGGGAAGCAGAGAGCAGGCAGAACTGCCAGCTGAACCTGGACAAGCCCAGTAAAATTGTTCTGTGGCCAGTCTGGGCAGTGGGAGACGCCGAAGGACAGTTTCTTGTGTCTGCCATGGCATTACAAAGCTATACCAGACACATGCACACTCACATTGCCCTGATAGAGAAGGCTTTCACAACATGAATAGTCTGCACCTCTCCCAAGGTCATGTGCCTGAAACCCACAGCCAGTCAGACTGACGCTTGAAAACGAGTGGAGCCATACAGGCTGTCGAGATAAAATTATCACAGTCGTATTTCCGCAGATTGAAAAGAAACCTGAGATGCATGTTCAGATTAGCTGCAAGAAATAGGATCCCTGGACAAGCAACAGGCAATCCTATCAGCATGCTGTCAGGAAAACTCCAGCAGGTTTCACAGAAACCTGGAGAAAGAGGAACAAAATAGTTCCTTCTTCTGAGGCAGTAAACGAGTGTTTCCGGAGCCATGTGATGACAGTGTGGTCAGGACTGTACCTCAGATCTATCCATGTGACTAGAAAGAGCACTTGGCATTGAAGTCTCCTTTCCTAATTCACTGGACAGACCTAAGGTGTTTCTGCAGCGACACATGTAGGACACAAAAGATCCCACCTAGGAGCTGATTTCTGAATGTACTGTTCACAATTAAGTGAAAACTGGTGAAGATTTAAGAGCTTGACTTATTTTCTGCTGACTCCAAAATAAAAACCAACAAACAAGTAGCCTGCAATATGTTAAGACACTTCAGTGTGACTGTCTGTGTGAGCTATGAAAAAAAGATAAAGTTTTAGAAATTGTAAGCTTCCATGGTGTAATAAGTAGTGGGTGTTACAGGAATTTGACTATCTTCAGGCCAGGAAAGACTAGATTTAGGATTGCAATAACTTATTTAATTTCCTGAGGTCATGAAGTTAAGCTGTAAAGTTCGTGCATCAGGTCAAGAGAACTCCTGACACACCAGAAACTCCACTTCATGATGAATTACAGTCAGACAAAGCTGTCATTTGAGAGATCATAATACCAATGTTCTACTCAATAACCACACTTGTACAGGATGTTGCTTTCACGTCTGTAAGTGGGTTTTTGCACCTCTTACCTTCAGTAATGTGTGATCCTATCTTTGGAGTGCCTGTAACACTAATATGAAGTGACACTTCCTTACCAAAGGTTCAAATCTTAGTTGACCTTCCATTCTGTCCTGGACAAGTGAATGAATCAGTCTGTCAATTTTGTAATAACTAGTTGAATTTTACTTTTAATAAGATTTCCAGTGCACATTATTTTTTGAGCCATTCTACCCATCAATTTTTTTATAGGGTCAAAAGAACTGTTGTTTCGGATCGTGCATACGACAGCATAAAACAAGGATAAATTACAAGTACAGGATGTGATGAATAGGAGACAGAAGATAAGGAATTCACCTTCAATAAACAGATGAATTGTGAGTACTAAGGTCTGGCACTGAAAATAGAACAGGAGATACCTGGTAAAAAGAGTAATGTGTGACTGCCATGTAGACTTTCCACGGCCTTCAGAGTTAGAGATGCTCGACATCTCTGAATAAAGACACAAAGGGTAATACTGCATTTAAAGCCATGGAAAGTTTATGTATGTAATGCACTGTCTCCTATCACCAATACTTCTAGAGCATAAACAGGGTTATTTATGAGTGAAAAAGGAATGCATTTATGAATGAATGGATGTGCTTTCCAAAAAGCCATTAGGGCAGAGGGCAGTAGCTGTCAGAAGAAGGAGGGGGTTCCTTTCCTAACACTTGGACAGTCTGATCTCTTTTGGGATTTGATCCCATGAGGAAAGCTAAACACAAAGCCATCTTGGAATGCCTTCATTTTGGTCTTTGGAGGAGACTACCTCCCCTCCCTGCCCCACAACCACACCATCTAGTTTATTCAGGAATGCAGCTGGCCAGGTGAAACAAGAGGGAATGCCTTTCTCTCATCACTCCTCAAGCAGAGGGTCTGTGAATGGCACATACCTACAGCACTTTGCCTACAGAGGAGTCATGAAAATAAGAGAAATGGAAGAATCACTACAGAATGATCTGAAAGCAGAGAGCATGAGCCACATGGGGTATTCACCACAATGGGGCTGAGGATGGCATCACAGCCAAAAGAAATTTGGTTTAAATTGTAAAGCTCTCACGGCATCACCCCATTGATGTGATAGTTTTAGCCAAGTCTCACTAGACAAACTCATTTAAATATGCCTGTCATTTTGAATACTGCTACAGGAATCACAACTGCTGCATTTTCCAGCATGACAAGTAGAAAATATCTAGGCTGGAACCAACTTACTTGTTGCACAGAGTGCTCTTTCTAGAAAAATGGCATTTTCTTTTGCCCAAACTTTAGCATTTAAAAAAGAAGACAGTTCAGAAGTGCTTAATCTGTTCTCTCCTGCTGCTTTTGCCACCTCCTGCAATATTTGGAAAGTCCTGCTCTTTATTTAAAAGCTGAGTTATCAGATGTGGTGAATAATTCCCCAACACATCTATCTGATTTGTTGCCTACATCAACATGGGAAATTAAATGACCCAGAGTGTATCTTCATTGTACTAATGGAGTGGAAAGCTGCTTCAGAACAATTACAGTCTGCAGCTGGTCCTTTCCCTTGCTCTGTTTCCCCTCCAACGCAGGGGAGCAGAGGCAGAGATGCCCAGGGAGGAGTGCTCTGCATCTCTGCCCAGTGGTGACAGAATTCTTAATGATATTATTTCTCCTCCAAAAGCAGGAGTCAGACCAGACCCTGTGCTGGAAAGGTCTCCCACTCTACTGGTTTCACCACAAATGTGCACCATCCCAGGAATGTCTCCATGGGCCTTGACTGACAAATCCCTATTTCTCTGCTTCCTCCCTGAGCTGTGCAGGTACAAGGCAGCTCTGAGTTGGTTTCAGCTTCAGCAGTTGCTAAAATGGTGTGCATCATCACTGGGCACAGTGTGGTGCTAAAGTGAGCTCTGCAGCTCGTGACTGGCATTGGAGCACATCCCACCAGCCTGGGCAAGGGACAGAGGGGAGCTCATGTTGCTGACACATGTCTTGTGTCTGAATGGGGAGTGGGGACACTACACCTTCACACAGGTAATTGAAAACAAGTTTTATTCAGGGTTCCCCTTTTTCCTCCTTTCCTTTCCTTTCCTTTCCTTCTTTCCTTTCTTTCCTTTCCNCCTTTCCTTTCCTTTCCTTTCCTTTCCTTTCCTTTCCTTTCCTTTCCTTTCCTTTCCTTTCCTTTCCTTTCCTTTCCTTTCCTTTCCTTTCCTTTCCTCTGTGACAAGAATGTGAGCATGGAAACTGAAGAAAGTTTCAAAAGCCCACAAACATCCTCAGTGAAGAGGCTTTTCATATCCTCACATCCAAAGTATTAAAAAATATTTTAATAACTGACTCCTTATAAATGATTAATGTATTGTATTGCATGTAAGTGCGCTTCTGTTTCTAGGAATATCCTGTTGGGTAATATTATCATTTGTGATTCATTGCATATTCTTTTATAATTGCAGTGAAACAATGGTTTCTGGGTAAGTGGTTTTAAAAAGTTTGTTGGGTACTACAGGAGATCAAAGTATAATAAAACTTACATGGAAGCAAAACTCGTGCATGAATAAGAGCATCAGCTTCAACAAAGGACTGAACAAACACATGTAATTCTAAACACGATGGACTGAATTTTTCATCTTGTCAATTCATCCTGGAAGGCTCCATTCAGATGAAAAGGCTGAGCAGATAAGCCTGCACGTATCACCACAACCATTTGCTTCAAAAACATACATACACAAGCCTGGGCTCCCATGGGCAGGGAAGCTCTCACTGCAAGGTGCCAACACATACCTTTACATGCAGAGTTTGGGATCCTCTAAACAGAGTAAATGCACGTGTAAAAGCCACCTCAGCAAACAGTAATGACTAAACCAGGCAGTCTATTTCAGTGAGCAGAGAGGTGGCCAGAGCAGCTGGGATGACCTAAAGTTCATATCCCAGCACTATCAAGAAGCAGAAGAAAACTGCCAAATAAGTCAGATATGACATTTCAAGATCTAGTCACCGGTTTTTTTGTTTTAGTGAGAGAAGATAGTGAGGCAATGGCTGGGAATGAAATTTTTCTTTGGTGCCAAAAATAAAATGAAATATTTTCTGAAAGCATGGAGTAAGTAGGGCGTTGAACAACTCTTAACAGCATATCACCCCCAAATTCAACCAAAGCTCCTCACAGCTTCTCCTAGTACAAGTTCACAGAACTTCTACTACTTCCAATACAACCCTGGTGGGGACTCCTGAATCTCACTTATCAGTCCCAAAAACTAGGAAAAAAAAAAAAGTTTTCAGCTTAGCCATCTGCATTTGGAATCAAAATGCTCAGCTGCAGGGCTTCAGCATTTTTGACAGTAAAAGTAAATTGCAAGTGCAGTGATCAGCCAGTGAGCAGCAGTCTTTGTGGAATTACTCACCCAGACTGAACACAGAACACATAGGTTAGCTTATTGCTTCCCAAATATCAAATACAAATAAAATATGAAGAGGACAGCCTAATTCTGACTTAAACAGTGGAGAAAAAGAGCACAGAACAAAATATGTCAAAAGTAATGGGCCTTTTTTCCAGAAAATGATACAGTTAGATGTTATACATTTGTTCAGAATAAAAGGAATGCAGCAAATAATATATTTTACCTATATAAAGTTTGGTTTTGAGCAATTGTACTGAAATGCAGTGTTTTGAATGCAATATCCAAGTATCACAATAACGCATTAATACAGAGCTATAGGGCTATTATTTTGTCAAATAAACTACAGAATGGAGAAATCTTAGAGGCTTAAATTGCTCTGGGATTTCTGTATACCCTCTTTGCAGAAATACTAGCCCAAAATGTAATGTGAAAAAAGCAGCAACTAAGGACATTCAGACGGAATGTCTTTCTTCATTCCCAGGTGAACTGAAAGCTCCACGACTTATGTCCAAATATTTTGAAAGCATCAGCACAAAGGAGCGACAGGTATTAAAGACATCACCTACCTTCCATGATTACATGAAGAGTATCAGGTTGAAGAAATAAAACTTTTTTTTCCCTTGCTATGATAGTTATTTTCATTCCCCTCAACAGTAATCTAGTCTTCTACAGAATGCAGTGGTATTTTAAAACCTGAAGTGTGAAGGTCATGAACTGAATTAACACAAAGGGTAAAAAATAATTCAAAAAATGTAGTACCAATATTTATACAGCAGTTTAACAGGCCATAATCATTATGAAGTCTGTGTAATTGTTTGTGTATGTGAAAGGCTTCAGGGGGATGAAAACTGCAGTAAAATTTGATGTGCCTTGTAGTCCCTGGATGAACTGCAAGGCCCTGCCTGCAGGAACAGCTCTGCACCGGGCAACGCTGTTCCGTCCCTGGCAGAGACATGCAGGTGAGACTGCCCAGCCATGTCTGGGCTGTGGATGCCAGGAGCCCTGCCAGGCCTGTGTGTGTGCCAAGCTGCCACCCCACGGCTGGGCCAGAACCAGGCAGGACCGTCCCACACCCTGCCCTTGCGCTGCACCGAGGGAAATCCAGGAATACCAACCAAGCCAGAAGAGCGGTGCGTTCAACAGGCTCCTCGGTGTGGGCAGCGGAAGGAGCAGGAAACGCTAAAACGTGCCTGCCGTGCTGCTGGCAGCAGGCGGGGGCACGTGAGGCCGGCTCTCAGCACGCTGTGGGATGGCAGGTGGAGGCTGGCACGCTGCTGTGCTTCTGCCTGCCCTCTGGGGTGGCAGCTCTCAGGCAGCCCGGCTGCAGCCAGCAGCACCACTGCCCCGTGTCTGCACGCTGCGCCACGCAGCATCGCCTGCACTTCCACGCTCTACCGTTACCGTACGGACAGGGCGAGTTTTCTGCTGAGGCAACAGGCAGAACAAAGCTACCAGAAAGACCCCAAGCAAAAGCCACCCAGAACAACAAAAGAGAGCCCAGGGTGCACAAGTCTACGCTGCTAACAGTGTTGTGTGAATAACTTACCAGCCTTTTTCTACCTCTACCCTTTGTGCTTTAGTACCAGAAGGTATTAGGAAGCATTCAAAACACCTGCCCTTGGCCCCAAGAGGCTAAAAATCTTAACAGAAATTGCATATGGAATTCCTTTTGTTTAGTAAGCTTCAGACATACATGCTTTGAAATCGCCAGTGCTCTTCTATCAATATGGAGGTGACTAAATGTATCAAAGAGCAAAGGTAGGGCCTGCCCTGTAGGGCAGATTCTTCTCTGCTTTTCATTACATTGTACAGCTGCTCACATCTGTACCATGAGTTCAAAGCCTGAACACAAACTGTTACTGTCTGACAAAAACTCAGCACTGTGTATCAAAGAGCACCCAGCCACATTTTCAAAACCTTTTTTATCTCCAGCAAGAATTTTTTCAGACATAAATCACATTTCTCCGAGCCACTGCCAGCACCCAAGCACTCCCCACGAAGACAGATAACACCACACCCTACCCGTAGAAATGATGCTCCTCCGATCGCTTGCTCTGTTCCCTGCTTCGTCTGCCTCAGAGTGCCCAGATCAGATCCTGCCCCGGAGAAAAAGCAGAGTCAAAGGCTTGTGATACTCAAAGCCAGGTCCTGGAGCCAGGCTGCAGGAGGACCAAGGAGTACTGGGCTGAAGCAGCATGGATGGGAGATGTATCAAAGAATACTATTGATCAGTCATCACGTACAGGTAATTGAGAGCATCTCTGAAACTGCTGGTCACCATCTGGTGATAAAATATGGAGATGCCAAGCGAGTTAAAGCAAGCTTGTGCATACCAGCATATTTTAGTTACACTACATAATGAAACCCATCATCACCTTCATTCATACTGTGGTGTCTGTCCCAGCGTTGCAGTTTCATACAATTTGTGTTAACTTTTTCTCTCCTTAGCTTCAATTACAAGCCAATTTCATCTTTCCGTCACATACACATAAACATAACCTTCCAATTTGAGACACTTCTCATATGAAAGGAAGTTAAGTGCAAAAGAGAGCAGCTGAGACCTACAAAGTCATGCCACTCCTAAAAACAGGCACAGAAGTCAGGCATTGGCATGAATTTGCTAAATGATGCAGAATAAAAGTGTTAAAGAAAAAGACAGGAGTCTGGCCCTTCCCCTGCTTCACAACTCTTCAGTGTGAATTACAGAATCCTAGGACAGCAGCAAGATGAGGCCTAGCTGACCTTTAAAACAATGAATAATTTCCTAACAAGGTGAGATGTTTTAAATATATGTAACAGCTTTAAACACCCAAAGCGCTCTCCTTTTAATTATTTTTGTTACATCTGAAATATTTGAGGAAAATGTAGATGATATCTCTAATTTGTTAATTACCAGCTGGCTCCTACCATGCATTATTAAGCTACTATGGCAGTGACTAATGCCTCTGACAATACTAAATTACCAACAACACCTTGTGGAGGAATGTGACCTGAGCAGCCTAGAAAGGACTACCTGCAGGTGTTTATTTTCAGATAGAGATGGTTTATTAACTCAGGCATACAGCAGCAAACATTAAGTACCACAATAATGCCCAAGACCAGAGGAGGAGGGCTGCACCCCAAACCCCACATGCTGCCTACCCCATGACTAATGCCATGCCCGTGGCTGGAGTAACCCAGACACCTGCATCTCCCATCTCAGCCCCCTGCTCATGGCACAGATGTGGAGCAGGAAGAGCACACAGGATTTTTTCTGGAGGTGCTTTAGCTGCAGCCGTGGCTCCCTGCTCAGTGGCTTGGACAGGGGTGCTGGATGTGCAGAGATGTACCTTGCACCCATCCTGAGGACTCCTCCACTTCCAGCCCAGTGGTCCCAAAGGCTTTGAAAAAGGGAAGATGAAGACAAAGGAAATCTCATTACCCACAGAAGATCCCTCTGCACAGCTGCAGCTCAAGCCCTGCACTTTTCCTCTCACCTTTGAATACACGTCTCTTTTTTTTTTCCCTTTTTTTTTTCATTTTACTCTAAACATTGTCTGCCAAACTGATTAAACTAATAACATTACAGCTTAGACAGGAACTTACACATCTTAGTTATAAGTGTGTGAAATAACATTACTCTCCTTTCCAAATCCTGCTGGAGTGGTTAGGAAATCCAGTCTTCTCTGGTACATATATGTTATAAAATCGCTGAACAAACCTATTCTGCTGTAATGGGAAGGGACACATTTTCTTCCCTACTCTAAGTAGGTCAATGAAAACATGATGTTGTGAGGATGAAGCTGTTTTCCTCCGTCGTCTTTCCTCTAATGGCAGTTTCAAATTATTCCAATTTAATTATGTTTCTAGTGTTAGCATAATAACACTGTAAGGTTTATTAACAACTGATGTATTGGTGGTCCTAAAGTCTGGGGTTTGTGCTTTCTTGTGGGCTTATTTTAGCCTTAGGTATACACATGCAATTCCTACACATGGCACATCATGGCACAGCTAAGAAAAGCCTGCAAAGCAATCTGGATGTGAAATGCAATGCATTATGAGGCATTAAAATTAAACTCTCACCTCTAAGATGGACACTGAGTTTCTACATCACTGTGATCCCCTTTTTAGAACGACATTACGACTATCACCTCTTCTAAATCTGTGACCAGTGAACTTGCTGTGAATTAGCACTGATGTAAACAAAGCCAAAATATTTCCAATGGAACTACTTCAACAGCACCTGGAGACTTCTCTGTGTGCATTTCATCAGGAGGGATTATCCAGTAGCTGGAGAAACATTCAGCTTGCAGCTATAGTTGTCTGAATACTAAATGCAAACTAAAGACCACTGGCAATAAAAATATATTGCAGGGGAGAACACCCCTGTCCTCAATGAGGAAAGGAAGAAATTGCATTATACTAAAGAGAATACAGAGTCCCTAAAGCATTATCAAAAGAAATTTTACAAAACAAAAAAAAGAAGTATGTTGCTTTTTTACTATTTCAGAACAGATGGTGTAAATTAGTTTTGTTCACATTATCTGAAAAAAAGTAAAGAAATTAATTCACCTCATGTAATGCCTGTTGCAAGCTCTCACTCACCCACACAAGAACTCCAAAGGCCCCATTCTGCAGCCAAATGTTTGTCATAGCAAAGGTTACATGCTCTTACAACCCCCTCCTTGTATCCTTGTCCTGAAAACAACAGGCCTCCCTAGGACAGTAAAGCTAAGCACACACAAGTGGACATCACTCTGTCCTCAGTGTGAAATTTTTACCCTGTGAGACCCCATGACTTCAAAGGAAACTCGGGTTTCATCCAAAGAATCCAATTACATATTTCAGATTTAGGATGGACTGCCAAGTGCCAGCTGACAAAGTGGTGTCCCCAGGTATTTCAGGACAATGATATTTGAGATGAAATGCAAAGCCAGCTGTTTATGCCTTATCTAAGGAACATTTCAAAATGAGGAAATTATATGATGATGAAGTGCCTCCTCCACCTCAGCTAAACACATTCCACTCTGCAGAGATCTCTGCAACCAGAATTTAGAATGAATGCCTGTCATTAAACCAATTCCATGAGCAGTATTATCACCAGTATTGTCAAATCATAGGGATGGTAGGAAAGATATGTAATCCACCTCCCACTGTGAGCCAGAGTCAGATACATTTTGTTCATGTTTATTAAAGTCATTCCTAACACTTCCAGTGATGGAGACTCCACAAGATCCACCGGCAGGGTATTTTGTGGATAAAACTTTTGTAGGGTTCACCTCCTCTTCCTTGCTTCGTTTTAGATCCATTTCTCTCTGTCCATGGCACAGAAAAGAGATTACTGGCCCAGTCTTTGCAATAGCCTGTACTGTGCTGTCTGTGCTTGAAAACCTGTCTTTCTCCTACTCACTTCCCAGCAGGCTGCTCTTCTTCAGGCACAGAAAACATAACCCTTTCAGGGTTTCCCCCTAGGGTATGCCCTATGGATCTCTGGTCACTTTTCCTGCCCTCTTCTCCACATCCAGTGTGGTCAGCATTTTCAAGAGCAGTGCTCTGACCTGAACACAGAACTCCAGCTGAGAGCTCACAGTGCGGGGATTGCTCCCTGCAGGCTGTGGTCCCACAGGCAGCCCAATATCGTGCTTTCCTTTTTCCCCTTTCTATTGTGCAACAGCTCAACATTGCCAATTCACGTTCAACCAGAGATCCACAGTAACCTCTGCCCTCTCCTGAAGAGCTGCTGTCCCACTGGCTGCTCCCCAGCCAGTACTGGTGTCAAAAACTACAAGGATAAAGCTCAGTGAACCTTCTGGAACTACACATCACTACTGCAGCCTCTGTGCACCCAAGAAGACAAAAGTGCCCTTGAAATGCAGCTTCACAAAAGGCACCAAGTTGTGAGTAGTTTTTCATCAGCACAAGGTGCAAAACACTGGGAATCCATCAGGGACTGGGGTAATTCCCCAGTTTTCATTTGTTCTATCCCCTAGGAGCAGGGTGGAAAACCAAGTAGGACTATTCTTCCAAGGCTGAAATACCCAATTTTATGTCCTTGCTCTGTACAGAGTCTGTCAGTATAGGTAGTCAAGCCTAGTACAAGCCCAAGCACTCACCTCAGTGATGCACAACAGCAAAAGGATAGGACCAATGACCTGTCAAACAGGTATGGACAGACCTGGCTAGGCTGGGGCTGCTTTCTGGCAAAGCTTGGTTTCTCTTGGACATAACACAATGGATGACTTACTCAGTACTTCATCACCTAGCAAAAGCTCAGGCTTTGTGCACAAGGAAATTATTGCCACCTCCTGAAAATGAAAGTGGCCTGAAAAATTATCATTCTGCTCATCTCAGATGATGTGTTTTCCACAGAGAATACACCGTTCCAACGAAAGTGGATATTAAAAAGTGTAACAGCAAAGATTAGGCCCATTCAGTCCAAATTACTACCAAATTGTGATGAACTGCACATGACACCCAGCCACCACTTATTCCCCCTTCCATGAAAATGTACTGTCCTGTAAAGAGTTCACATGAGCCTGGAACTATTGTTTTTCCAAGTCTTTAATCTCTAACACTTTTAAATCCATTTAGGAATACATTATCAGATTTAATATAGATGAAGAACTTATATTTGTTTGGATTCTCTTCAACCATCCACTACCTCCTTTATTTATTTCACTGTGTGATTTCTGAAATCACATTTACCATCACCAAGGGTCACATAATTGCTTTCTGCCATTATCATTTTAGCAAGTTTCCTCTGTTTACCTCCACTTCCTACTATAAAACCTTTTTTCAGTTGCTCTGCTAAATTTTATGGCTGAATGTATTATTTACACATTTTCAGCAAGTTTCAGAGCTAAAGTTACGGAAAAGAAATAGTTTCACCCGTACTAAAAGAAATCGTCAACTATTCTTTTGCTGAGAAGCCTTCATTTCTCCATTGTTTCACACCCAAAAATTCTGCAGGCGGATACAACTGCTACTTTCCTGCCACTATCACGGAACAGCCGCTGAGTTTATGAACAGAAGTCACATTTCATCCCCAAGGATGGCTGACAGGGAGCTTTTGAGCTTGCAAGTGCAAGTGATAGCTCTGGCAGCAGAAGGTCTGCACCTCTGCTGATGACTTCTTTTTTGAACTGACCTGGGTCTATGGGAGACATGCTCAGGGGGTTCCTTGAAAGCCACACACCACCTCTTGTATTTGAAAATGTGTCTCCTCTAGAAATTTCCTCCCTGAGACTCTCTAGGCAAGCAGAGGAGATGGAGCAAGGACTGCTGCTGAACTACCACTTGTGGATGTGCTGCCAGTCTGCCCCACTTGCCATGACTCTGTTTGATGGGTCATTAACTCCATGGCTGGAATCAGTGGGAAGACAACTCAGAGCTTTGGGTGAAGAGGCCTGGAAGGTGGCAGAGAAAGAAGGATGCAGAATAACTCGTAGGAGAAGTAACATGACAGACAGCATTATCAGAAGTGGGTTTTTTAAGAAAGGACATGGCTTGTTTACAGAATAGCCTGTCAGAGAATGTAGCTTGACTCTCAGCTTTGTTAGGTTCTCCCTGCATTCCTGTACCAACCAGCATAATACAGTTTACGGCTGCATTAAACTGATGCGATTTATTTTCCCTAATGGGACATGGAAACTGATCGAAATTTTAAGAACAAAAATAAAATCATAAAACACTTAGCATTTTGTTAGATATGTTTGGAAATATGTTGGATCTGTTTGGAAACAAGCTTGCTGGTGAATATTCAAAGAGATGTTAAGTATTTGCTATCATAAGAGCAATTAAAAATATATATCAAATACCAAGATAAAGGACTGGCCAGCTCTCCTAGACCAACTTTAATTTTTCAAGTAGGTAAGAAAACTTTCAGTCATACAAGATAGTTAGGATTCCATGTTAAAAAAGTGACAAGACCTCAGAATTATAACTCAGAAGTTAAAAAATATATTAAAAAGTTAAATCAATGTGTTGCTTTTGTAATTTAACATATTTTTTTAGATGTAAAGGTAACCATTCTCAAGTCCACTTATAGGAAAAAAAAGAATGATCTAAAAGCAGGGAATGGATTGTATTTCCGTATCACACAAATGATACACTAGGTCTCTTAATCCAATATGAATGAGTTGCGAATTAGAAAGAAACAGGGAGACAGAAACTTGTGATAGCCAAATAATCATTGCTTTATAAATCTGGAAAGAATCAAAAGTGTTCCCTGATCTTCTTCCAAGGACAATGTTGCATTAAGAATGAACACACACTGAAAAGATGGTAATTACTAGAAAGCACATACTTCCGTTACAGGAGGTATTTTTAAAATGTAGCAGGAAAGCCCAAGATTACTAATTCTATCTGCAGCTGTTATGAGGTAAAGAGTACTCAAGGACAACTCCACTCCAAGCCTGCTCCCCTGTGCTTTGCCTTTGCTTACTTTGTGTTTATAAAAAACTAGTCACAAGTTGTCATCAAATTGCTTTGAAAGTCTACTTGCTGACAGACTTTTCTGTCTCTGCTTCATTTTTATTTCTCTCTCTTATTTTTTTTTTTAGATTCCACTTAGTGCAAATTTTCTTACAAATTTACAAAGAGGTATTTCATACCACACTAGTCTTACCTTACCACAGACATAAAAGAAGATAAGAATGCAGCATGTAGGTACTACTTCTCATCCCTTGATCCTGGAGTGCTTCACAGAACCAGGCAAGTATCACCATCACTGCTCTCAGAATGGGACACACCAAACCCTCTCCCTCCACGGCCTGACAAAGATCACAGGCACAGAAACTGACCTGTTCCCTCCACTGCCCCAGGGAAGGTGATGCTCAGCAAACAGCTATCACCACACCAGCAAATTCATTAATAAAGAAAGATTCATGATTTCCACTGCTTTCCTATCTCTTTATTACTCAGAGTATAATCCCCAAATCAACTGCTACAGCAAGAGGCCACATAGTTGGTTCAGACACAGGAAAGAGACAGTAAAACTCAGTTTCCTGTAACACCCCCTGCCAGGAAGGATGATTTTTCAAGACTGTTAGGTGTTAGGCATTCTCTCCACTATCACAGCTGCAATTAGATGCATTTTTAAGCATCCTATTAGTGGGAAGTATTGCTGTGTTTCCAGGTAAAGTCAGTGCACACCATAATAATTAGCCAGGAAGTTCTTTATGCCCTGATACACCAGGAGCTGGAATGAATAGTAAATGCAGGAGATCTGATACCACTTGGACAGGCAATTTCCTTGGGTTTCCACTTGTGGGCTCAGAGGTGATAAAGTGGCTGCATATGACACAATAACTGCATTAGTTTGGGGGTTGGGTGGGTTTGGGTTTTTTTTTACAGAATTACATTAAAAAATTACAGAATTGAGGCTTTCTACAGTGTGGTGCACCATACAGACTGTCATTCTCTGCCAAAACAAATCACTGGGAGAAGAATTGGGAAAGGAAAATAAAGGAAAGTGTATCACTATAACCTGCTTCTTTGGAGCTCAGAAAAACACCAGCACATTGTCAGGGAACCTTGGGGAAACAGTCCTTAAACTCCTTACCAACCAGCTCCTGATGACAACGCCATTTTCTTATTTATGGCAAAATGACCACTGCAAAAAGCTTGAAGATGAGGCTAGAAGCAAAGTTTTTCAAAGGCAAAAAAGATCATGACAGAAAGAAAATGGGAACCATGTACAGTAACTGTAAAATCTAGCAAGGAGGGATTTTTAATACCCATAAGCATATCCTTGCCACCGGTTTTAGTGTGGTTTGCAAAGAAAAAGTGTAGGATCTATTAAAGGGGAAAGATGCTGCAAAACCACATTCACCTCAGAAGGAACAATGTTTTTGTACTCTCATGACAAAGTCACTTACAACTTAATGGTACAAAAAGGGAGGGACACGAGCAGCCTCCTTGAGAAGCAGACGCGCTACCAGCCAGGACAAAGCAGTGCTTCTCCCTAGGAGACACCAAACAGCTCCTCAGAGCAGGAAAGCATGGCATATGCTAGTGATGTACTGTTCCAGCATCAGAGTAGCACCTCAGCCACTCACACAGTACCCGAAACCAGGAGGCACCAGCTTCATCAACATTCTGACCCCTGCTGCATCCCCCTGAAGATCAGCACCTTCCTGATCTCTCCTCTCTCTGCAGCAGCAGGAGGCAAGGGCAGGGCACAGGCTCCCTCTCACCATCCCATCCCCTCTGTCTCAGCAGCACTCTTCCATTTCCCCTGTGCGGGATTATTTGGAGTCCTGGGAAATGTGAGGAAGGGAAGGGAAAGCTGCAGTGAGGAAAGAAGTCCAGAAGATCCAGAAGAAGAGGGTGTCACCATTCCTAACAACACCTTGTTACAAAAGCCTTTAAGAAAGTGATGTCTGCTTCTCCATCCTTCTTCCTTCCCCACTTCCCAACAAATCCTAGTCACCAAAGGAGCACAAGGCTAGTGAGGGAGAATGGGGCATTGAGGAGGGCAAGGAGAGGAAAGAGGTTCCAGTCCCTGTGTTGTGTCCTGATAAAGCTACCACACCCTTACCCAAAAACCTCAGTATCATGCTGCTGTGTAGGACCATTATCACTGAGCACATGCAGTACCACACTCACCCCTAACAGAAAGAAAAATTCACCCTAACAGCTGGCCAAGGATTTTCCACTTCAGCAAATATGCCCACATTATAATAATTTAGCATTTGTAACAAATACACCTACATTTTCTATGGTAAAATGTCACTTCATTGAATGCTTTCCATTTTTTTGCCAGGATAATTGGAAAATATTATTTCAGGTGGATTAGGTAGACCAGAACACTTGTTACAGTCAATCTAATACCACAATGTAATTCTTTACCCTGGGAACATCCTGTTCCGGGGTCAGATGCTGATTCCCTTCCAGGAGAGAGGTTTTTCAGGCAGCTTCATTTCCCAGAATTCAAAGCATGTTTCTTTGTGACAAAGCTCTCCAGTGCCTCTTGGACATTTAATTATGGGAGAAGGGTCTCAGATAATGAAATGGGAACATCATGCTCCTGAACTATAACTTCTGAAAAGCAATACACTGTGGTAGGGAAATGCAATTAGATTTTGAACTGACTCAGGAATTTCCCATGGAACATTAATTCTATTTTCTGCTCACCTCTGAATGTCAGTCTATTTTTCTCTTTCAGTTTAGGAAGCTTATAAAAGGTGCAGTGAACCCCCACTTCTAAATCTGTGGATTCTCCCTCCCTCCTTGTGGAGGCCATAGCCATGGGAAGGAAGAGTGCATCTGCAAACATAAGCCTATTGTGTTAAACCTTATCAGAGGTGATGTCTACCCCGAGGAACTGCTGCCTAGATACCCAACACAGAGAAATAATAAAAGTATTTTCACCCCCTTCTGGTCTGCAGGGGCTTTGAGAGCTCACACGACTTGCCTGAAGCTGCACAGGACCCTGTGCAAGAGCCAGAAACTAACCACAACTTCACCAAGACTCACTGCAACTTTTACTCATCTTGACATTTTTTTGTATCAAAGGTCTTCCACTTCAATACCAAAACTAATACTACAGTAATTCCCTGATGTAAGGTAAAAAAATTTCTTCATGTAAGCAACTGTTGGCCTGGAAACTTAGCACAGGACTGAAGTGCTGAGCTAGTGTGAGCTACTTAAAAGAACACCTAGCTATTACAAACTGCAAAAGAACCGGCTTGAGTTTCACTTCTCATCCCTGCATCCATTTTTTATTGCAGATTTACCTAAAAGGTTATCTGTGTCTTTCTTCTCCATTCCCTACACTTAATCACACAGAAAACACTTCACAGCACATTTGCTCATCCAAACACACCCGAACGTTTTGCAAAATTTAGGCAAGCTGACCAATAGGGATGAACTCTATCAAATGCCAAAAAGATACCAAAACATACCAGACACATCATCTTTCCTTGAAACAGAGGAACTGTTTCTATTTTAGTTCACCCACTTTCACATATTCTGCACGACACAGACTGCCATTATATGCATCTCTTCAGCACTGATATCTATAACCAAAAATGTCAGGCGTTTCAGTTATCCGCAGACAGCACCTACTTCCTACGGTTATTACGGGCAGTACTAACACGTCAGGAATTCTGAGTATGTTTGGGTGAACTGACACCAGATCCAAAGTTAGGAGCTCCACTACTATCAGTGCAAAACACACATGCCCAGAAAAAATGGTAAAAACAATGCTGGCATTTAGATGACGCACACTCAAAGCCCAGATTGAGATGAAACTCTCAGACTACAGGTTCTTGCTATATAACAAATATTACACCTAACTTCCAAATGAGTTGTTGTATTTTAAAATCCCTTTGGGTATAGGAACATCATAACTTCACCAGGAATGTTTCAGAAACTGCCTGAAAAGGACATTGAACAATGAGGCAATGTATCTGCCAGACACTGAAATTAGTTCTGATAAGTTCTAGAAAGAACATGAAAGCCTGAATTTCCCTTTTTTTACTCACAAATTCACTATCTAAGTGAGAACTACCAGGGGAATGCACAGATTTTTAAATTACTGCTAGAAAGACTTTGTTCAAAGAAAACGATAGCCAAAATGCTTGTGTTTTTTGGTTTTTCTTTCCCAAAAATAACCAACCAAACACAAAAAAAATCTAACTCTCAGTAAAAGCATTATTTGGGAACAAACAAACAAGAAGGTTAAATTTAATTAACCCTGTGCTGTGATCAAATTCACCCATGAGGAAATAGTTTGTAAGTGGAACCATGGCCAAACAAGCAAGCAAACATTGATTACATCCTCTCTAACATGGAAAACAACTCACTTTTCAACTTTGTAATAATAAGCAACATTTCAAACAGCATGTCCCACTAACAAAGAGCAAAGGTGTCTAACAAAAATCATCTGTTAGGAAAACAGCACTCCAAACTATAATAGCAAAATAAAGCCCAAGACTCCCTAGGTATGCCAAGAAAAGTAACCTTGTGAGTTAACACTTCACTGAGGAATAAAGTTCAAATGCTCCATATGGAAATGGGTAAATCGCTCGGGGTAAGCATTACTTCAGTATCCACCTCATCCGACAGGAACTGCCGGAGGGCTCTGAAGGCAGCAGGAAAGCCCAAGGGAACCACCCTAGCAAATGCATGCAGAGGCAAGCTTCCTACTTACCCCACTGTATGCACCATGATCTGTTTTGCCACCTTAGTAATTCCCAAGTATCCAGAATGATGTTATTTTTTTAGGGAATATTACAGCTGCTAGAGGAGACAGAGGCAAGCGGACAAGCAGAGCTTTGCAAGAAGCCAGGCAGAGAGGGATGAATTTAAACCTTGGCTCACGATGCTGTGTATTCTGCGTCTATCTTTAACTTCTAAATGATTTGGTTTCACATTCCTCTGAAGTCCTGCTGGCAGATGCCTTCGTGGAGCTTTACCAATCGCAGGCACCCGGCCCCCTCT
>VXBQ01007036.1:275906-309988 GCA_013400175.1 Phainopepla nitens | reverse complement strand
CCTCCCTCCTCCACCTCCCCACCCCGGCGTTAAGAAATGCAAATGTGGCCAATCCTATTTTATGTTAAAAAGCGAAAAAACATTTCAATGTATTCTTGTCTTGTATGACTGGCTAAGAGCCTCTAAATCCCCACCATTTACCAAATTAAACTAATTGAAAGAGCTTCCAAAAGCCACATCTGTAGGCTGACGTCTGTCCCTGCCTTTCGCTTTAGGCTGGGGGAAACTGTTCTCCATCCCATTGATCCCTGAATAGTCACGCCTGTCAGGAAGCCACATCAACCATTATCATTCTAATTTTACTGCCTTTCTTGGTCCCTAATCTAATTTGCAATGATGCTTAAGCATTTCGCAAGGCCATAGCACTTTCTTCAGAATTTCAACAAGAGCATTAAACCCCCAATTTACATTAATGAAGTGCACATTTAATTAGGGGAGAGGGTAAATGGAGGGCTCTTCAAGAGCAGTTTGTGTGATATGATAGGCACTTGAAAAACGAAGATGTACCTGATAAAAGACTCTCGTGCAGCCTTCGTGCCTCATTTCATTTCTCAGCTTCTTTCCCTGCCCCAGCTAGTCTCCCCTCCTGCCCCAAACGCCAAAAAAACAGGGGCAAGGAGAGAGGGCAGCACCTCCTGGTCCAGAAGGTTGCCCAGTGTGCATCTCCCACGGATTGGAAGTTCTACTCACAGGGGTCAGCTATGTTTCAGGCCCCATCCTGCATAAACTTGCATGGAATCCGTATCCAGTCAACACTGTACTTTCATACATTCAAAACCACATGCTTGTACCCTTGAACTGGCTGGAAAGAGCCCTCTCTACCTAAGGTTTTCCCTCCTCAAACTCATCCAACCAGAGGCACAGACCCAGAGCTTGGTTTCTGGAGGCAGAGACTCCAGCTCACTGAAGGTTTTCCTATCATTTAACACAACCAGAGTCTGCCTGTGTGGCAAAACACAGCTCATCCAGGCACCATTCAGAAAAGAGATCAGAAAACTGGTTCCAGTGCTTAAACATTAATTCAGTGTATGTATGTCTGCAATTTTCTGCTGCTAGCATCATATCCTGCTGTAGCTTTGAGTGGCAGAGACCTCAAATCTCCTTTTGAGCTTTCTTCTTTGAAACCAAGGTAGGAATGAAGAAATGAAGAAAAGCAGCACCAGCCAGCACCTCACAACTGGGTCCATCTCTCCCAGCACTGCTGGTGTCCCCCCATCCATGCTGTTAGTGTTAGTGCAGGCACAGGGCTAGCAATGCAGAAACAGTCACCAAGAAAATGGGATCTGGGAGCAGCCTCTATGCTGGGCTGCAGCTCAGCAGGAATTAAATACCTAAATAACTTCTTAACAGAATGTATGAAACAACTTTATATTAGTAAATTCCATAGAAAAGGCTTACACAAAGTTTTCTTCAAATTGAGTGCAGCTCTTTGAAAGCCTTATCAAGTCTGCAGAAGAGAAAGGCAGCAAAAAGGATGTATTTACAGCTGAAAAGGACCATGCAGAATCTGTTATAGCAGATAAAACAGAATGTGGCACAAAATAATCCCTGAGCCCTGGACAGAAATATTGTCAAAGAAACAGCAGGAGGAAAAATGTAGGAGAGCACACACACAGACAGATATATCGCTGTACAACTGGAGGAATCTGAGAAGTAAAATAAAGGAAGTGATTTGGAAATAAGTAAGTAGCTGACAGAGTGAAAGCAGAGTGATTTCTAGCAGCAACGCAGCAGGAGACAAGCCTGAAGAAGGCGAGGATGAGGGAGAGGGTGAAGAGGTTAAGCAGCAGAGAATGAAGACATGAGAGAAACGCGAGAGCAATGCTTCACAATTACACAAAGATTGTTATGTCAGCTGAGATTCTTTGGGGAGCTGCATTTTAGCAGCAATAGCGACATGAACAAATGCATTAATGCTACAGACTTCTGCCAAAAACTTTCCCATCAAATGATACACCCTCTCCCCGGCGATTTTCTCTCCAGCATTGTGTCTGGAGTGAAAAAGCTGCAATGCTGTGTTGTTTCACAATAGACCATCTCCTCAACTGGAGGCAGAACCAGTGCAGCAGCTCCTGTGAAGCATAGGACAACCCCCGGCCCCCAGGGTCTCTGGGGGCAGCAGGGCCAGGTGGAGGGGGCGTCTCTGCAGCACCCGAGAGTCTCTGAGGGGGATCCTGATCCACCCAGGTTCCATCTACCCTGGTACAGGTCACACACCTCTTTCATCCCCCTTCCTCCCCAAACTCCTGGTCAGCAGCAACTCTGGCTGCCACCCACAAATGCCATGAAGGGACATATCAGCCCAGGCAGAGGTCTGTCTGACCTTCCCTGATGAGTGCCCAGGCCAGTTTTGCTGTCCCACAAGCCAGAGGAGCACTTTTGTGGAAGACACTGCCTGGAGAAGGGTGGCAGGGTGGCAGGAATTTCTAGAAGTGGCAAAACTCAGCACTGCTGTGAGGTTGCACCAAGGGAGTGTGGGAGCATGCCAGCATCTGGCTTTCATTGGCTGGGAATATCTTTAATTTCCAGACTTGCATTACACAGCTAGCCCACCACTACAGACAAAGCCCTGTGTTTGAACACTTCCCCAGCAGAACAGGATTTGGTTTGTGCGCTTCTGGTGTTGCGTTTGTAAGTCAGAGTGGAGGAACTGGTTCTTGTTTCCAGGAGTTTATTATAAACACAGCTCTAGAGTGAGGGTCATTCGAGCTCTTCCCTGGTTTGTTGATGCTGGCATTGTTTCTGCTGCATTACTAATCCAAAGGGTTCACACCAGGTAATAAGATAAAGCAAAAGTACTTGGCTAAATTCTGATTTGTCTGCCTGCCTAGCTGTTATACAAACTGGGGGACATGTGAAGTGGATGCAGCAGATGTGGATAAGCTAAATGAATCTGAGACCTGGTACTGCACTGACCATCTCTCTTCTGTCTCCACTCATCAACACTCCATGGCTGCTGGAAGGTAATATCTAGATTTGAAGTGTCATACTTAACAGCACTGCAAATGTACCCTACTCAGTCACCCCATAAAAATGTGCCTGTCTGGCCCCTGGAGCAGCCAGGGCTATGGGCAGCAGCAGCAGATGTCCTCACCTCAGTCCCTCATTTCTCACAGCTGGGATGAAAAGCAGGGCTAGACCTCGCTGCCATTGAATTCACTGTCACTGCTATTCCATGACCCGGAGGCAGACTGCTGTTTGGACAGCATGGCTGAGGGTTTGGAGTCTGCCAGCACAGATCTGGGTGGCATCAATTGCCTCTGCTGGCACTGTGCTGGCAACCTGAGCGGCCCTGGAAGAGCCTCAAGGAGCAGCCAGTACCCAGCCCTGCCAAGGCCTTTGTTGCCTGTGTTCTTATTGCTTGCCATTGGAAATTTGCCTCATCGGGGACCCTGTGGGGGGATTTTTGGCCCAGGAGTTGGCAGAGTTTTTGCTTTACAAAGGACCATGCTATTGGGCCATGCCGCCATCCATCTGTGCATACAGCATGCTGCCTGTGGGTGAGGATGGAGATTTTTCAGTGCTGGAAAGCAAAGATACCAGAGTTGCTTCCTTTTTCCCAGCTTGCTTTCATTTTGTGGCACAGGAATTAGTTTTTTTCCCCATTCCCAAAACTATGAAGATAGGTTTCAATGGTGTAAAAAGCAGGCAGCTTTCTCCCTCGTCTCTTTTTTTCCCAAACAGTTTAGAGATATATTTTTTTTTCAATTCTGAGCAGAGGAATTTGGCCAAATTTCCTTGTAAATAAAATGCTGGATTGAAAGTATGTTTGTGTCTGTACTCACAAGTAGCACATGAGCAGCAGGATCACAGGGCTGATGTAATATGGAATCCCATTTCTAAACAGAAGAGTAGCATCCAGCAGAGTTGTTGAAGCCCAGATGAAAACAAACCATTAAGGTGGAATCTAGAAAGTTAACACAGAGCAGCAATACAAAAGCAATATTGAATGTAACGACTTGCTTGTAAAAAGTTAGAATCTGGGAAACTGTTCACTGTTTAAACTTCACTGTGTTTTTTAATCACTCGTTCAGGTAACACGTTAGCAAACTGAAACTGCGCTTTTTTGATGGCCATGTGAATTAGATCACATTGTAGATGGCAGCTGTGCTAATTCATCCATGCCAGCAGCCTGTCTGCTGAGATGATAGCAAGCTTCCTTCAAAACTCCTACAGCTGTGCTGGTTTTGCAGAGGAGCTTCTATTGAAGACCCCTAAAAGGGAGAAAAAAACTACCAGAGTACTATAGCCTTAAAAAAATCTGACAGAAATCGCCATTGGATAACTTCAAACACATAATAATTCATGGCACTGTTTTCCACAGTATATTTGCGAAGCATCTGGATATTACACTAACATAACAGAGCCCTTCCAGCATATCAGGAAGCTTTCTGAAGGCATAACACTCTGTTTCTGTTTTGATTCTTCTGTCTCAAAACCAGTGTCCATTTCATATCAGGTTAACCTTATTTTTTGAACCAAAATATGCTTATTTACTAGAGGACCATGAAAAAAAAGTTCACATGCCTTAGTTTCCTTTTGGCAAACTTCTGGAAGCATGGAGTAAGTTATGCAAAATCATAAATTAAAAAATTTACTTGAAAAATACTTTGCTTCTAAAAAAGCCCACTCTCCACTGTCTGTAGGACTGCAGGAGCTGCTGACCTCTGCTAGTGGTGTTGTAAACCTTGCAGATCTGAAATCCCTTCTAAAAATTTGCCTTGTGACATAAATTTAACAAAATACTCAAAACAAATACTCAACCCCAAAATACAATGGTTCCAGTAACCTGACAGAGTTGTCTCAGTGGCTTCCAGAACTGGGTGGGTTTCTGTAGACTACTGTAAAACTCCTCCGTCTGTGCACGGTGTCAAAATCAAAGTGCTCAGTAACATTGAACTCTTGTAGTCTTCGTAACATTGGGAATAATTCAAGCATTTCCCAATCAGGTGGTAGATGAAAAGTACACTGATAACATTTACTGCATTTTACTGAAACCCAAACCAGCTCTGTAAATAATTCTAGCTTGGAGACTGAGACTAAAATAGGGACAAAGGTCAGAGGTTAGAATAGACCAAATAGCCCATCTTTTCAGCATCTTGTCAGCGTCTTAACACTGTATACTTGGGGGTGATGGGCAATAACTGAACTCCTGGGCTCTCAGTTGTTGCAGTATGCCCCTCGATAACAGAGTGGCCAAATTAAGAAAGGATTTGAGTTTCTCTCTGTCTTCCCTAAAAGGTGAAAAGGCAGAACTTTCCTTCCCAATTTAGATATATGCTAATACAAACACACCTCATAAGACCTTCTGGACTTCCCATTAGACCTGGGGCTGTCTGATTGGACCAATGCCAAAAGTCCAGCCTAAGCTATTACTACTAAAAACATTAAACAAAAGAACCTCAGGGCATTTTTTTGGGGTGCTTTAGCAGAGACAAGGATCTTCTTGCCTCTAGCACAGCTGTTCTCTATAGAATTTATTATTTTTGTCTTTAATAAACCTTTTTCTATTTCCGACACTGACTTTAATGCCATCCCACTACTTTTATGCCATTGGGAATTGCTGGACAAAACCCAAAAGTGATAAACTCTCTAAGAGCTCATAACACCTTAACACCTTACTCAAAAAAAGTTTATCACTCGGTTACCTATGGGTGATCCCCTTTTTTTCCTCCACTGAACTTATGGCCTACATAGTCTTCTGAGTTGCAGCTGACTTGGTTATTTAGAAAGAATGGATGAAGAGCTCATTTGGAGGGCAGGTCAGCACTGTGCTAACGCAAGCAGCCTAGGCAGGCACTATGTCTGGGTGTGCCGTGACAGGCACTTGGTGCTGGTTCTGTGCTCATTTACAGCACCTCTGACTCAGGCAGGAGATCTGGATGACAAA
This sequence comes from Phainopepla nitens, assembly GCA_013400175.1. Classification (NCBI taxonomy): domain Eukaryota; kingdom Metazoa; phylum Chordata; class Aves; order Passeriformes; family Bombycillidae; genus Phainopepla; species Phainopepla nitens. Next base: position 304,098 of record VXBQ01007036.1, on the reverse strand, counting down.
GAGGCGCTTGGACCTCCAGCCCACCTTCTCCCTGGTTCCCATGGTGGGTCATGTTATTGGACACATTTCACTGATCAAGAATAATAGTTTTGTCGTACGGCCCTTTCCAATTCCACGAAAGATGCCCAGGTCAACCACTTTTCAACACCATCCAGCATGCAAAAATGTAAACAACAAAAGGGAAGGAACAGCAGTTTCATTCTGGAGGCTTTCCAGAGTCTGCAACCTGCTTTGAAGCAGGGTTGGCTGTCCTGGATATTGTCCCAAGGCAACAACAGCACAAGAGAGAGCAAGTGCTAGTGAGAGTAAAACCACGCCACCCATGGGAAACCTCAGCCTGGTTTATGACAAGAGGTGTGAACTTTCACCAGGCTTCCCACTGCTCTTTTGCCGTGTATTTGCCCAGCTTTACAGAGGAGAACTCTCATAGGAATTCGTGCTGTGTAACAGGGTGTCAGTGAGTACAGGGCCATGCAGCCCTAAGTGGGCCGCCATGTGATCCTGCTTGTCACGGGTTTGCCTGTGGAAGTGAGACATGTATAATCACCAGAGGGGTATTCTACACACTCAGTCATAAATAATTAAGACTAAGCTGCCTTCGTCAGCCCATCGAAAGAAGATAATGTCATTTGGCTCAGGTCTGGAGAGTTTTCATTTCCCTTTGGAGTGGCTTCAAAAAGCCTTATAAATACATTGCAATGAAACAATCACCTGAGGACACCACTAGCAAACAAACCAAATCCTACTCCTGAGTCTCCCAGGCAGGGACTGTAATTAGGACAATTTTTTGTCCATGTGACAAAAAATTATATAGTAACAGATAGTAATTGCTTGCTGGGAAGGATGAGGATTGGGAGACAAAGGGAGGGAATGAATGAGTGAAATCCCTTAACTGCTCAGAGAGAGCGGTGGGAGGATTAGAGCAGAAACAGAAACACATTTAGGATTCAGTTCTCCAGGGAGGCTGTAACGGGTTTGTTAGCAGAAATGCACTCCCACCCGGCACGCTGCTCAAACCACACAAAACCCGGTGCACCTGCATTTTCCACTGCACAATTGTCACTTGTGGTCACAGCCTCCTGACATGAGATTCCTAATTCTAGGAATGTCAGAAAAACCTTTCTAAGTGTATGCTGGCATTTCTGAGCATGCATCTGTTGCACATGCTTCTGATGCTGAAACTCCTGTTATGAAATACAGACAGATACTTATGAATGTTTTTCCATAGCACGACTGGGAAATGTAACCTCTTCAGATATACACATTTCACCATGCTGCAGCCAGCTGTGAAATTCTACCAATTCCAGGATTATTACCATTTCAATTAAAAATTGAATATTTGTGTAGATAGCCGTTTTCCTTTCCCTTCTTTTACATTCTTAAATGCATATGCTCAGCTTTCAACAAACATACTTATCTTTTTTTTTTCTTTTTTCCAACCTTCTCTTCCCAGACAGTCCTAGGTTATGGTTTGCATTGCTTTACATGCACTCAAGGCTGTAAAACATTCACCACACCTTCAGGTGCTTGTAAACCTTACGGTGAAAGGCAACACTAAATATTTTATTGGAGACAGCATATTTGATTTTTGCCAAAGTGCAGAACTTTACTCCTGTGCAAGTGTTTGCCCTCACTAACAAATAAAAGGATGATGTGCCACATGAACCTGTGGCTTTATCGAAAGTCCACTAGTGTCTCTCTGAAGAGCAAAGGAGAGGGGAAGAAATGTTGATGTTTATGTGAATGCCTGAGTGAAAGAAAAGAAGTCTGATTTGCCTGCAGAGCTGGCAAATCCTTGAGCTTCGCCTGATAATTTCTGCGTATTTTCTCCTGCATCTACTTTTTGTTTCCCTTGCCCCTTTTTATTTTTTATGTTTCTCTCTGCTTCATGATTCAAGTCTTGTTTTGGTTGGGTGCTATGTGTGAAGGAGAGGCAGGCTAGTAACAGGACTGTGTATTTGTCAATCACAAACTCTTTCACTGAACAAAGCAACTGAAATATTAGAAGCAAATTAATGATAACATTCACTGTTAGATGTCAAAGCTAGGGCCATAATTATTATTTTGTTTACTGAAAATCTAGAAAGAAGGAAAGGACAGAGCGATTTGACCTACACTTAATGCAAGGGATCACGCAGCAGAAATTTGAGTGGAGTACTCAATGAATTGGTGATTTTAGCTACACTGCAGCCCCTCCCTGACCCAGGTTTCCTATTTAAAATTTAGATACTGCTTAAAATATTTTCCAGAGGTGGGAGTTTTAATGTAGTCATGTCCTTTCAGGAGTTAAGAATACACTACCACCATGGGAATTTTTCCGTACTGTGTCCGTGGATGAAATTCAGCCTCGAGCTGCACCCATCAGACACACTCCCTCTTTCTCATTCCTGCTTCCTCCTACTTACTCCACACATTGCCATGCGTTTGGTCTGCTAGGAGTTCCTCCTTGACACTCCCACTTCTACTTCCCCTAAATCCATGGTAAGTACAAATCTTCCTAGTCTGAATGTTCTCCTGTCTGTATCTCATGTTGTCTTTGGTCTCTGCTAGCACAGCTCCTTTCTAAGGGTTCATTTTCTCACAGTGAAGCTGACTCTCATTCTGTGCTGTACAAATTGCAAATACTTAAAGCATGGGGATGAAAAGTACTTTTGTGTATTTTGAGACTAGACTGCTGGTTGCTGCATGGTCCTTAAATATCACAGTGGCAGCGGAGAGTGCCCAAAAAAGAGGATACAGTCTGAAACCTGTGGAATATTCACTCTTGAGAAAAGATCCCAGGTATTAGCCAGTTAGGAAAATGGCTTACCTTTCTCTCTTTCCAATTTCATTATTTCTTTCATTTAAACTTATTTAACACTGAGTCCTTTCTGTATGATACTGCAATGCAAAAGGGAAAAAAAAAAAGAAGAGATAGGTCTAAGCTGAGTTTTCAGGCTTCTTCAGTCTTTAACCCTTTAGAAGATTTGTTTTGGTGTGGGGATGAGCTGCCTCCTGAAGCATCTGCTTGTTAGCATCTACTAAACATTTCAGAGCAGTCACTCCCTACGCAAGGAGCTCCAGGTAGCCTCACTACATCTGGCAAAGGCAGGTGAGATCTTAGCAGAGCAATGATCCAAACCAGATTCTTCCTGCAGCTTTTGTCAGAGGACAGCAGTAATTACCATAATTCAAACAAAACAAAACCTATTTTAACACTTACAAGATATTACTTTAAATCTGACACCTCATCAGTAACCAGTGAAATAATTCTTTTATTGTTTACTCAAAACTGAAACCCTCCCATACAATACACTAACCTGGCTAATTTGTTTTCTTTTGCCCTCTCAGCCTTAGTCTTACAAGGAAAAAATGTTCTATAGTCTGATCAAGGAGGCTGTTCTAGTGAAAATCAAGTTTGTGTGCTTTGTTCTGAAATAAAGAATTAGGAGATTTTCTTTAAAATATTCACTAAAGAGTGCCATAGTCTGAGAGCCAGGGTAGGAAGAGTTTAAAGGATGTTTTCATTTTGATGGCCTAAAAGTAAATTGTAATGCAGAAATCATTTGCTATGAGGTTATTTCAAGTTTTCTGTTAGAAAATTTATTTTCATTTTATTTACAGAAAATGAGCCTGACAGAATCATGGAGCCTCTCTAACAAGAAGCCCCAAACTTACTGAAAACACTCTCCAAATCAAACCCTTTCTCTCCCTATTCAGAAAACACTACTTGTTTCCTAAATTTTTTGGTTCTGTTTTAATAACTAGGAGATCACAGCAGAGATCACAGACTTGGATTTCACCTCTTGGATGCATCTGGGGAAGAGAGGAGAAAAAAGACAGTGAACACAGAGAGGCCTGGCAGTTTGGGTGGTATTATAAAAAAAAAGTATTCAGGCAAAGTGTAGTGAGAATAGTGGTTTGAAAATACAGCCCTGAAGGAAGAGTCTCCAGAGAAACAATGAGAAAGGAATAAATAAAAAGAAAGTTATAAATTCATCTATTTGCTCTTCCCTGACCCTTGCTTTTACTCCTCTTCACAGCAACTACCCTGGGAAAGGCACAATGCTTTCTCCTGTCACAATATTGAGAAAAATTGAAATGGGGAAGAAAGACCACCAGATGCTTTATTGTCTTAGGCGTTTCCACATAATTAGCTGGGAATAAAGGTCCTCTGCATGGTTTCATTGCATTGAATGAACTTGGATATTGCTACACAGTAGTGTGTTTTATGATTCATGCTCTGTTATCCAGCAGCTTTTTGAAAACTGCCAGCTACTTTATCACTGACGACCAAGCCTGGGCCTACAACTTAAAATGCAGCAATGCAAAGTTAACTGTGCATGACAGATGTCCATGAAATTGTTTAACACACGCACGCATGCACACACCACACACGCGCTCGCACACACACACACACTCACAAAGCTGCCTCTCTCGCTGAGTGCTCAGGCTCAGTTTTAAATGTAAATAAAAGCCGGGCACTTCTGGAGAAGAAATTGTGAGTGCATGCTGAGGACCATGGGTTGCTGCAGGAATTATAGGCTCTACCAGGAAACCTTCTGGAGAGGCTGTGAGAATCCCAAAGGCAGCTCCTCAGAGCGCACTGAGAGGGGAGCAGGTCCTGTCTTCCTCTCCCCTTCTTCTTCTCTCCCTCTCCTCTCCCACACATTTCCTGTTTGCACTGCTCTGCAGATGAGAAGCTTGTGTGTGAGGATCCCAAGATATTGAAGCTCTCAGCACTGCCAGGTTTTACCTCAGAAGCACTAGCTCCAGAGGAGACATTCAGAGAGCATAACCTTTCTGCCTTTGCACCTAACTGCCCCCTGGCTTCTCTCACAGAGGATTAGGGTCACAGGGTCTGCAAAACCTTTGTACGAGGTGTTCCTCCTTTGAAGAGGACTTGGGGTGCGCTTATTTGACTTATTGTGTAGTTGGATGGTATAAACTGGGCCAAAAGAAGCAGGTTCTCAGAGAAGAACAGAGTTCTGGGCACACAGAGAGGAGCTCACACTGGCTCCATGCAGAGAGTTGCCTGGTGCCTGGCATCCACTCCTGGGAAGCATGGGCCTGTCCCTGCTCCCCAACCCACTTGTCAAGCACCGTGGCATAAAGAGGGAGGGGGGTGAGCATATCCCTCTCCTTTCTCTGCCTTCCATGAACAGCTCTATTGATTGCCATCGGGTTATTAGCATGGGAAGGTGGTACCCAGTGTGAATGCAAGTGACAGCAGTGAGCCAAAAGAAAGGAAATGGGGAATCAGTTCCCCTTTAGAGGGAGAGCCGAGAAGTCCCCTGACCCTGCTTGGAGTCACTTTGTATTCTGGAAGGGATGAGCCCTTTCCCCAAGGTTTACTGGGTGCTCTGACAGGCAGGAAATAAACATGAAAAAGCTTCCCAGTGCTCGGCAAATGGAGGCTGGGGGTACATAGGGGAGCATCAGATGAGTTTGTCACAACTCTCAACAAATGAACACACAAAAAGATAAATTAAAACCAAGAACAATGCAGAGAGGTTTACGTTCTCCATTTACTTATGTCTAAACAAGTGTAATTCACTTTTGCTTTACTTCAAGGTATTTTGCAAGGGAAGAAATAATTCTGCCATGGGGAATACCGGGCCAAATTCTCTGCCATCATGCAAGCATACTTTTGATTTCACAGAGGTGGCTCGTCTTCTTCTTCTTAGCAATTTGGGCTTGTGCTCCTGTCTTGTGGACATTAAAATCATCACAAGACTCAGTCTTCAGTACACTATATCGAAGTCCAGACCAAAGAGGATCATCACAATTTTCAGCAGACCTTGGTGAAACTTCTAGAAGGGCTTTTGGAATGGGAAGCAAGAGGCCAGAGTGACGGATGTCACTAAAGCCATTTTCCCGAGAGATTTCTTTTTAAAGGGTTTTATTTCCCCTCTGACACCCACTAACAACTCAGACTCATTTTCAAGTGCCTGAGTAACCAGTTCTGTGATTCATGCTCAGATCTTATTAAAGCTTATCTGATATAAGGCAGCCAAGATCCTCCAGAAATAACAAGAAAATTATCTGCTTTTGATCTTTACTAGGGGGGGAATAAAAGCAGTCACAGCTCCCAGCTCCCCGTCAAAGTTTCCGCTCCTTCAGCAGAGCATAAAGCAACTCAGCAGGATGGCAATTCCACAGGGTGGGATGCTGTGTATGTGCCTGCATGTCCGCATGCCTGCCTGCGTGTGTGTGTGCCTGCGTGCGTGGGGCCCGTGGGTGGCCTGCTCAACATTTCGGTGGATGTTTCATTCCCACCCCTTTTACTACGACCCTGGTCAGGCCACTTTTATGCCAGTGACAGCTTCATGAAGCACAAAACATGGAGCAATACATGGCATGAAATTGGCAACAAAGCCGAGCAAAAGAAGGAACAATTCTCTGGCAGGATGTGATCACAATATGGCTGATTGGATCTGGAAGCAGATGCCAGCAGCGGGTATTGTCCCGGTGACTGAAAAGACATGACCCCCGAGGTACAGAAGACAACGAGGCCCTCCTTATGAACCACAGGGGGAGGGGAGAAGAGGTGAAACCAATGAATAAATCAGGCGATGGAAACAGGGGAGAAAAGAAAATGCTAAAGAGGACTTTTATGGGGGACAGGGGCAGCTCAATATGCAAGAGCGTTGCCTCCCCAGCTAGCTGAACACTTGCTCAGACAATGGCTTTTTAACAGATGGGAGCCCCACTGAAAGGGGCCAAGTTTTGTGCAGTTGAGAATCCCTGTTTGTTTAGTCTGCTGCTGCCCAGGCAGGTGTCTGCAGAGAGGCAATCCAGCAGGTTAAGTGTCTCAGGGGCGGTTTAAGACAGGCAAGCCTGAGTATCAACCAGGACTGGTTTTATGGGCAGGGGACTGATCTTGTTAGACTTGTTTGTGAAGCCCTTAGGGAGGAGAGGAAAAAAGAGATCTCTTTTCTCCCTTCCTGCTAAAGACAGATTTTCCCAGTCTGGGCAATCAGGCCCCTGTAATAAACCCTGCCAGAAAGGCAGCTTCATGTCACAGGTACCGACAGGGCACAAAACATTGCAAAGGAGCACACAGCGTAGCGACAGAGCACATTACGTTGCCACTTGCAATGTCACACCTCCAAGTTCCTAACCACACTCCTCCTTTTTCTTCTTTCCTACAATGCATTTGATAACCCAGTTGTTTACACTACAGTTTTCTGGATGGGCTTCTTCATCTATTTCGGCATTTACAGCAGATCATTGAAATTCGACTCACACGGCTCCTGACCTCAGCGATGTGCAATTCTCCCCTGCAGTAACAGAGATGCAGCCATTCTCCTCTGGTAACAATGACACCCAGCTAACAGGACTAGTGGGGTTGATTTTTCTTCAATCATATAAGCACACAGACAGTAAATTCTACATACAGGATTGGGAGACCCTGGCATGTAAGTGAGGGAGTGGTGTGCTGGACCAGCCCAGAGCAGGTGAATGCCTCAGTCACTCCCAAGATACTCAGCAATGCCCAAGATGACACAATTTTCTTGCATCACCCTATCCAAAACAGAAAACTTACAGCAGCATGGATCATGTAAGAAACACAGAGAATGAGGAGAAGGGAAGGAAAACACAGGGCATCATGACTGAGTAGCAACGCGAGTTTCACTTTCCCTCGTGCTGGATCACAACAGTCATGATAGTCCTGAATCTCAAACAAATGAAGGGAAGCATGAAGGTACAACCACATTTCCATATTCCTACCCAAGCTGTTGGCTTGCTAGGTGACTCAGATAAGGGACATGACTTCTCTGTGCTCCCATTCCCCTCTTGCCCTCCACATCCTTTCTCTGCTTAAAATGCAGCAGCTGTCAGAGTTGGAAAGAGTATGGATTCTATATGCCCAACAAGAATTCCATCCCAATTCAGCTATTTCTAGTTATTCTTCCTCTCAGGAGCATGAGACAGTAAGATTTCCTATGCTTTTTGACCTCATTATGTGCTCTGGAACTTTTCTGTAGTCATGATTCCCAGTGAGCAAAAAAACATTGCTCTGATTTTACCTAAGCAGCCTTCCAGAGGATAAATAGGAATCATTACTTTTATGGATACTATGGTTCTGTGACTAAATCAGGTCCTTTCTGCCCTAGGACCCCTTTGCAGTCTCTCCTCCACCTCCAGATCTGTTTTGAAAACAGAGAGGTGAAAGCTTGTTTCCTATATATATACTAGGCTGCCACAAGGCTACTGAGCCCACCCACAAGAGATCTGCAAAAAAGTGTGAAAGCAATACTCACTATAGTAAAAGATTCCTTTCCCCCTTTAAAAGAAATAATCTGTCTGGATTGGGTTAAACTGCACAAAATATTAACCCCTGCATGCAATTGCATGTGCAATTGCACCTTTGGTATCTATTCTCTGGCATAAAAAATGTTGGTCTTGAACTATCAACCAAGACACAAAGGTTTTTTTAGTCACTTTCCAGCTTGCAAAGCCTCTTATTTTAATATTTTTGATACAAAGTTAAACGTTTTTCTTCAAAGTGCCTAAGGACAATGCTAATGCTCTTTCTGAATTTGCCTCTTCCCATTTAGTTATCTTGGTGCTATTCATTTTTAAAGGCTTAAAGTGTAGTTTATGCAGCATTAGTATTCATAGGCACATGCTAATTTACTCTTATGTTCGGATACGCAAGTGGTTTTTTTCAGATGAAACAGAGGGGATTAGATCTAGATCACTTGCTCTGAAGAAAAGTGGTAGCATGCCTCAACTTTCTATTCTTTTCAACGTGGCATCAATTACTAAAACTTGATTTCTTGTTCCTAAAACAGAAATAAAAATATCTGCTGCAGTCTCTTAAAGGAGAAAAAGAAAAGTGTATTCTGGTGTGAGAAAGTCACAAAGTCTCCAACCCCTCCCTTTGGCCTCCTCCCTTCTCCACAGGGTGGAGAGATTATCACTGCTGATCCCTAATGTCACTCTGACACCGGGACGCCGGAGCCAAGGGCTCTGAGTGCTCCGGCTGCCCATTGTCAGCGGTGGCAGCTGGGGGGAAGGCAGAGGTTTGGGTCTGCCCCAGCCAGTGCTCGGGGTCACCCTCGGCAAGGTCAGTGTGTCCTCTGCCTCGGCATCACGGCCATAGAAATTTGCTTCAATCCACAAATGGGTTTGAAGGAGGAACTCACAACAAAAGCTTTTTCAAAGTGTTCCAAAGCATGTGGTTGGAGAGGGAAAACACTGCTTTTTTAATTCTGTTTTCACTTTATAACTCAGCTTTTAAACTTTATTGTTGTTCAGAATATTAGCATTTGAAAGCAAACCCCAACTTTCATCACTTTTCCCTATGTTTTCTGCTTGGAAACAAGAGAATTACCTCACCAAAATCCATTTACATCGTGAATTTGATTTGGAATATGTAATCCTCCATGAAGTGATAATGCAGTTAGGAGGATATGAGCGGATGCCCCGTTCCCCTCTGGAGCAGCTGTGAGGCATCACAGAGCCAGCCCTCCTGTAGACCCCACTGCAACCCACGGCCTGCCTGTGGCCCCACACAGTCAGGAACAGCCTAAAGTCACTCCTGGACCTCTTTTGGCGTTTCATTTCTTCCCGCTGCCATCCAGCAGCCGAGGCAACACCGGGGGAGCGCTTCAGCAGCAGGAGGTGCAGGCAGCTCAGCAAGGTCTTCTTCAGACCACTCTGCAGGAATGGCTAGGGAGGAAAAGGTTTCATTCCAGGCACACTTTTTTTCTCAGTCACAGGTATTTGCTATTAAAACACATTGGGTGTTTCTTTACCCCCTTAGGAAGAAGGAGGAGATGAAATGACGTGAAGAATTCACTGTGGGGTAAAAGCAAGGAGGGAAGCTGAGTACCTGCAGCTACTCAATGGAAATGTGTAAATACAAACCACTTCTGTGCTTATGAGAGTGTATCAATGCCATTTGGTGATGCTGATTACCTGACACTGTATCTCAGGTCCATATGACTTTTAATGGTTATTTTATAATTTGCCCAGTGCCACTAATTTGCATGACTAGAAGACACACAAGTGCACAGAAAGGATTGTCCGGACAATAATTCTGGACTAACTAAGTCAACCAAAGAACTGTAACATCTTCACTGAAGCTAAAGGATGACTATCTGACCAGAACACCAGAACCTGGGTCAATTAGACATTGAGGTTATGCCAAGGTGAGTGTAGCAAACAGTGAGAGGACACAGTCCTGTGTATGGGAATGCTGTTTGCCCCAAAAAACAGATCTGACTTTCCCTGAAACTGTTTTGGCCCATGCCAGCCAGCACTACCTTAAAAGATGCCTGGGTGCAATTCCAGAGGATGCACATCCATACCTGGGATTGCTTGTAAGCAATGTGTGTGCTTCACCCTGCCCTGGAAATGAAGAGGATTTACGATCCAAGCTGCAAGCTGTTCCTCACCACTGGCCTCTATGACCAGGAACACTCTGGGATATGTTTAATTGTGTCGTTTGTGTAACTCAAAGGTCCTCTTTCCACCGAGACATGGAAATTATAGCTTTTGCTTCACATCCAAACTTAAGGACATTGCACTGCTTGTTTTATATCAGGTTGCAATTCAATTTATTATATAACACACACAAAAGTAGGGGCTTTCAAAGATTCCCGAGAGAGAAAACTTTGGGTTTAAAGTTGCACAGACAAGTTCTCGTACAACTTTTAACCATCACCCCAACCTGAGCCCTTCACAAGCGTTACTGGAAGTCCTTGTGTAAAACAGGATTTCTAATGTACTCATTTTATGCCTGGGAATCAGGTACTGGGAGATTCAGGTGAACAATACACACCCTTTCATTTTTTTTATCAATTTGAAATATTTCTGCTTGGCTTTTTTAGGTATTAAAATCATCCAGTTTTAGCCTTGTATATATTCAGAGTACAGTTGCCTGTTGACTTCAGCTACTGAACTTATTGTAGGGCAATTCAATCAGAGGCATTACAGTCCACTTCATATCTCAGTTCTCCTTCTCCTTTTCCCTTTGAGCTTCCCTTTTTCTTGTCTCTGTCTCCTGCTTCCCTTGTTCCTTCTTCACACAGGTCACAGGGTGCTGAAAGCACCCAATATATAGGATTGCATCAGGTTGCTATGTCCAGATGGAAATAGGAAGTAAGGGGAAAGCTTTGCTCACATTTAGTCTTGGACTCAAGCCCAGGAAGGACAGACACCACAAAAAAAATTCTGATTTTCTATTAACTCTGAAAAAGATGTATTTTTACTCATGTTTCCCTTAGAAATGTACAATCTCCTTAGATTGAAACTCCGTGACATATTCGGGCTTTTAACTTAGAAAAGCTGCTTTAGGGCAGGCAGGTGCAGAGAAAAAGCTGGTCCTGGGACCATTCACAATGGCCCTACTCCTTCCAGGATTTCTCTCCAACAGCTGGGATTTGGCTGTAGCCAATGAAGCCCAAAGCCCACTTTTGGGAACAGAAATTGCTGCTCTTGTTAAGGTAAAAGAGATCCTGACTGGTGTAAAATAAAGCATACATAAAATTAAAATATGTAAGGGAAAGGGAAAAAAAAAAAAGTGCCTGGCAGTGTAACTGCAACTGCAGCACTGCCTGTGTTTTACTGTGAGTTACATGAATATTCCAGCAGTGGCTGGACTGCACAAATGCCTCAGGCTTTCTGTGGAAGTACAAAACAGAGCATCACAGTCTTTCATGCAGCACAGAGAAGGTTGAAATCATCACCCCCAGGCAGAGGAACAGCTTTCAAACCAAGAGGCATTTTCTCTACTTCCCAATTTGTGATTTCTGAAAGGCTTGCCATTTCTAAACCAGCTTTGCTGTCTGCTTGTGCAAGTCGGGGAGCTGCAGAACTGAGCAGGGAGCCCCTGTCACGTGACTTCAGATATGAGTTGTGTGAATATCTCTGTTCATGAACCTGTCAACAAGCGACTGGGAACTTAAGCCCCTCAGATATTGGTGTGGCACATCCTATGGACACAGCAATCGTCCCCAGCTGACCTCCTCTGGGCTGGGAAAGCTCATCCCCATAGGCATCCAGGGCCCAGCTGACTGATGCTGAAGCACGGAATGGACCGAACACCCTGTCCCCTTTGTAAACTGCTTTAATTGGACATGAGTCCTTGATGGACTGAGGCTTCCAGATCTGCTTGTTTAGCAAGAAAAGCTCTCTTAATTTCTTATTGCGGCACACAAGATTTAGTGCAGATCCTTTAATTTAAATGTCAGAATGTGAGCCGTAATTTATTTCCATAAAACAAAAGGCAATAAAGTCAAATATATTAAGCTCTGGCTGTGAGAGCTCAGATTATACAATTTATAATTGGACAAAACACAAACAACAAAAAACTACCCCCAGAGGATGAGTTATTATCACTCACTTAAGCGTTTGATTCAGGGCTGGTGAAAGCAGTTGCAAGAAAACAGTGAAGAAGAAAAAAAGAAGTCAAAGCATTTGGGACACTGAAAGACCCTCAGTGACAGTCAAACATGGGCAACAAAACCAGCTGATGTGTCCCCACACCTGCTGGCCTTCCCAAGTGCTCCTGTGCTGCTCCTCCAACCACTCTGAGGTTAATCTGACCTCCCACTTTCATACTGGTTACACTGTGCCAATATTAATTTTTGCATTGCATCCCTAAAATCACACTCCCTGACAAATGGTAAGGAGCACAAAGGAATAAGATGTATTTTTTCCAGCTGGGACTACATTTTTTCAACAGCCAGCACCTGGGATAACCAAAAGCTGATCTTCAGTAAGACCTTACCTGTGGTAACATCACAAACATAATTGTGTCATAGGAATTCAGATGATGATTATCTGAGTCAAAGCAGAATGACTCAATAAACTTGAACTCTGAAAACATCTCTGAAAGGAGCAGAAATATTTCAGCTGGTACCTGCACCAGAACTTCTCTGAGAATTTGAGCTCTGACCTTCATTCTGTCAAACGAAGATATCTGTAAAATGACCACCAAGTAATGAGGAATATCTAAGTCATTCTGGCAAAACCTAGTATTTGCAGGAAGTATATAAACAAAGGGCATAGTAAAAATGTACTATGTGTAGAACAGCCTCATTATTGGTATTTAGGTGACAGAGGAGAGGCAGAACTAAGGACAAAACCACCAGAAAGGCCATTCAGAAACTCTGCTTTATACCACAGCTCCAACTATTACAACAGCCCCTGAAGCAGAACTACAGAAATAGAAGTCTGGTAGCTGCAAACCTGCCAAGCCTCCCCACTTACACTACTGACCCTCAAGGTACATGCTGTGGAGAGGCTGAGGATGTATTTCTGCATCTTTTCTGGAGAGCAAGAGTCACCTGAAAATTGGCTGAGGGTGCAGTCAGTCATCCAGATCATTGATAAAGATATTAAACAGAACTGGCCCCAAAGCTGAGCCCTGGTGGCAGCCAACTAGATGTAACTCCATTTGCCACCTCTCTCAGGGCTCTGCCATCCAGACAGTTTTTAACTCAGCAAAAAATACACCTGCCCAAGCCCTGGACCAGGAGAATGGTTGCAGGAAGGGTTTCCTCGGCAAAAGGCATCTGCTGTACTTTATCAAGATGAGAAGGGTGTGACCTGACAGAGCTGTAGACCATGTGAGGATGTATCAGGACCAGGAGGACAGGGCACAAAATTTTGGGATCTACACGATTTCCTAGCTGTTTTACTTGTGATAGGCTTCAAGAGTTGCTCTTCCAGCGCCACTTAATGCCATCACAGAAGCCTCAGGAAGTCCTGATTAACACAATTCATGCTGGGCCGGGGCTGAGGCACTCCCCTCCTTTTTGCTAACCCTTAATGTATTCATTGCCTTATTTTCATACATGCTGATTGAATAGCGATTTATTCCTCTGGTGCTAGGCTAGCCCCTCCATACTAAATGTGAAATCTTTATTCTAACCAATGTCTAAATCATTGTTTTCTGGCGGCGCAGATCATGTGGCACAGATTATTAATAGCTCTGGTCTCTACACCACTTGACACGGCGCTCCAGCTGTCATTCTGCTCCCTGGCTCGTATGATTCTTGCACTGGTAAAGTGCCAGGCCTGGGCCGAGCCCATCAGTCACTGTCACCCAGCACCCAGTGATGAATAGCCCCGCGAGCACCGTGGCGAGGCCCCGGCTCCTGTTCACACGCGCCTGACTTTTCCCAACTCCGGCACGCCAGCTGAGGCTGGGCCCTGCCGAGGTGGGCTGTGGCGACCTGGAGAGACCACCCCCCCTGCACCCTGGATTAGTTAAAAATGAAACAAATCCTAATGCGATCATGTCACTAATTATGCATTTAATTCAGTTATAAGGAGCTAATGGCTCCCTCAGTGACAGCTTTTACTGCTAAAAGGCAATTCATTCCTAAAACTGAGAAATCTAATTACACAAAATGCTTCGTCCTAATCCTTTCAAAGAATAATCTTATTTGTAGACATTAACATCCCAGATGCTGCTGCTGTTTGTCCATTATGACAGTGTTTGTCCTGAATAATGTATAAATAGCTCTTTCTGGACAGTTGCATGTCACTAAATCAATACAATTTGCTGCCTTCTGTTACATTAAGTCAGCCTGGGCAAGCTGGAGAAAATTAACCTTTTGTTTCCCACTCAAAAGGGCCTTTGAAATTAGAAACAAGAAAGGGTTGGAGGGCCTATGGGAATCATGAGGTCTATTTTTTCTTTTTAATCCACAAAGTATTCAGCAGATCTGCAGGGCTGGTGATGGGTATATCTTCAGAAAAACTGGCAAAACATTTCCAGGTAGTGGAAGAAACACAAAAGGGAAAATTGGGTCCTTGTCTTGCTTTCTTGTCTCTTCCTTAAATGCTTCAAGTTTCTTTTATGGAGGCAGCTTAATTGTAGTAAATTCTACAGTTTCTGTAGAATCCTGTAGCATTTTGTTGCCAAGGGAATGATACAGCTGCTAAGATGTTCCTTAGCAATTGTGGTAGCTCCCACAGCCGGAGAGATGGGAAATATCCCTGTGGAGTCACTCTCCACACAAAAGCCCTTTGAGAAAACATGAGAGAATAGAAAGTCTTTCTTTCGTGCAATATATGACTGAGAAGATGAACTGAGGACATGTGGCTTTGAGCAGAGACACTGCCAAGTGTAAAGCTGGGTTTTAGTGTATTTGCCTATTTATCTTATGTATTAAGAATAAGCTGCCTGGACCATTTCTTATGCTAAAGTAACTAGCAGCTTCCGTGTGATGTCCTGGCGCTATCCCAAGGGACACTCATAGGATTCCCCAAATGTCACTAATGTTTGTGGAAGCCTCAGATACAGTTGGTTTTAACCATAAACTCAAGTCTCAGTGAAGCCACTCTGGCTTTGCCAGGGACCAGGAGTGAAGCTGGGCAGTGCTCAGAACCCAGAACTGATCACGGCTCCGAGTGGAAAGGAAAATACAACTCCTACCAAACCCACACCTCAACTCAAACTACATACTCTATGTCCACTGTAAAGTCATCAGGAAGCCAACTTACTGGAAAAAATCCAGTGCTGAGAAACTATGCCCAAGCTCCTCATAGAAGTGACAACTTCAGCTCCTATTCTGACCCCAGCCTGCAAGCATCTATTCTGTGAATTTACCAGCAATGTCCCTAATTGCTGGCTTCTTGAAACAGCACAGAGGGAGGTCAGCAAGCAGAAGGATTAGTGGGAAATTAAGGAGTTGTCTGCCATTCAAAAAAAGTGCAAAGTGTTAATTAGAAAATGCCACATTGGCATTAGAAAATTAGAAAATTCCGCATTGGTGATTTGGGTTCTGACTCAGTAGGAAAAGCTTCCATGGCCAATCTTCAGGGCACTGTAGGGGTGAAAAAAGGAGAGCAGACCACAGCTTCACTAGCACAGAGGCCCATACCTGCCCCTTCAATGCACACAAGTAAATGCAGGAACACCCTTCTCCTAAGCACACAGCTCTAACAGACAGTAATAGCCAAAGTCAAAAGCTTGCTCTTGGAATCGAAAATCAAATAACAGTCTATTTGCCTGGAGAAATAACAGTACAATAAAGCATTTGCATAGCCATTCCATGAAAGGCTACATGAAGGAGCTCCCTGAGGCTGCACAAGCACTGCATAACATTAGGAAGTGTCCCTTACACAGGACTACTGTGACTGCCTCCCATACAGAGAGACTACATCTAGCAGAATTACTGATTTTGCTGCCATTTCAAACCCATTTACTCCCTGTCTACTCATTTTTCAGATGATTATTTTCATTTCCATTCCCACCTGAGTTGTTTCATTTTACTATTAAAAAAAGTCTCATGGCAGGTTTCTCCTGTGAGGGCTGCAGTTCAGCTCTCCAGGACTTTTTGCCATTCGTGGTTTCCTGGATTAAACAATAGCAGCTACTTCGTTAACCAGAGCTTCTCCTTGCCTCCTCATCTTAACAAGAGAGCAGATCCAGAGAGCTACCAGGAAAGCTCCCTTCCCCACCCTGCACTGCTAGATTGCCATTGCTTTCCACAGAGGTGGTCAGATTTAGAGGGGCTGGGGGGATCTTACCTTTGGGGTCACCTCACGAAGGCAGGTGAATGCTTCAGAAAGCATGAATAACATGTGACACCACAGGTTCCTTCTGGAAACACATGCCAGTGAGGCATGCACAACACTGACCTCATGGGAAGCCCTACAAAGCCTGTTTGCCCTGTGCCAGGGGCATCAACCTCTTACCCTACTGCTTGCTCTGGCACCAAAGATTGTGTGGGGGGATTGTGTGTGGCAAAGGTTTTAAACTGATTGCATCACTACAGAAAGCATGAAATCACTACTTTGGACTCCCCGCTGTTAGTGTGCTGTGACCAGCGGGACACAGACATGTTATGTCAGGTCAGCATTTTCCAGACATACTAAATATATTTAAAATATTCAGTGCATCCATTTGAATATTTTTTGGGGGATTAATTGTTCAAATCTAAAAAGTTTATGCCACTCTAATGGGCTACTAATGGAAGAAGCTTTTAAAAAAATCTCTGCTTGGTTCCGAGACCGGACTGTGACCTAACCACCAGGTATAATATATACCAATATCTATCTTGCACTGTGAAATTTAGATTGCAAATCCATTATGACAGAGTCTGTGTCTTTATGTATTGTGCATTGCTGAGCAAGCTCACAGAGCTCAATAAATAATAAATGGTAGGAACCTGACCTGGAATATGAAACGTGATCTGAAAGAGTCTTCACCCAGGAATTTGGGTTTGTTTTCCCCAGAAGCTTTGTCTTGGGGACCAATGTGCAGCTGTGACGAAACGCCAAGTTAGCACTGTCTGCTGGCTGGGCTGGGTGTGATTTGAGCCCCAGCTGTTTCTTTCGTTTGCTGACAGAAGCAGGCAGAGAGCCTGTCCCAGTGGCTGGCAGGACATGTCAGCTCAGAGTGTCCACCACTGCCCACCTCACGCACAGAGTCTTCAGCTCTCCTTTCTGATGTCAGGTGCCTAATGGGTGAGCTCACCTGGGGCAGGAAGGGCAGCTTCCCACAAGGTAGTTTTCAGATCCCTGAATTGCTCTGGCAATCAAATAAAATTAGTAAAGCTGAGATTCATTGTATGACCAGGATCTCCTGCATTTTAATCAGCTACAGTGTCAAAGAGAACACAGTTCTTTTCAAGTGAGGACCAAGTATTAAAATATCCCTCAAACAGAAACTATTGCCCTTTGATCATCTCAGAAATAATTCCTATATTGGTTACAGAAAGACAAAGATCAAACATAAAGATAAAAAAAAATTTAAAAAGTACTACCTTCTGATCACAGTGGTTTGAATGGGTGCTCGGAACCTCCTTTAGTTATCAGAATAACGTGAGGTTACTAATTCATTGTACTAGCAAGGAGGCCACTGAGAAAGGGCTCTCTTACAGCTACCGTGATAAATAATATTTCCCTTCTACTTAGTCAGTAACTATTGCTTCGTGCTGGATTTAGTTTTGATTTAATCAAACAAATTGGACCTCACCTCTGATTATCTGTAAGAACAGAAGACAGAAAGTGGAAGAACACAGGACCAGGAAGGCAAGAAAAGAACATTTTATACATATTCCTTCTCAAAGGAGTCATGGGTCTTTGGAAAGGCCTTTTCATCATCGCGCACATTGCCACCATTTTTTGCTATGGAACTAATTGCTGGAGATAATAAAACATTCTACCAACAAAAGAGATGAGTATAGAGGATCAGAGCACAACACAGATGGACTTGAGCTGCTCCTGGGGAGATGAGAAGCTTACCCAACTTTGCTCACAAACTCTATATAGCAGATGATTTTCCAGAATCACAGAATAATTTAGATTGGAAAAGACCTTCCAGATCATTAAGTCCAACCATTAATCCAGCACTGCCATGTTCACCACTAAACCATGTCCCCAAGTGCCACATCCACCTACTTTTTGAGCAATTCCAGGAATGGTGAATCCATTGCTTCTTTGTGCAGCCTGTTCCAATGCCTGACCACCCTCTGAGTGCAGAAATTTTCCTCAATTGCAATCCAATTTGCTATTCGGTGGACTATGTTTTACAGTTATGTGGCTTAACCTTGGTGGGGAGCTGCTTTCTGTTTCTGAGAGTAAAGCCTGCCAAGGCTTTGGTAAAGCCAAGGGTTACAAGACAAGTAGAATCAGAGGTCAGGAGCAGAAAAGCCGGCATGGAAAAGCGGTACATTGAGAAATGATCATGTTCCCTGGTTGAAGAGTGCATTTTGCAACTGAATGAATGGCCAAGATAAGGGAACCCCCTTTCATTATGGGAGTCTTCGATCTTCCAGGTGCACTTTGAGAGTCCATGGAGCCAAGGCAAAGAACTTAGCTCATCTTATCAAAAGGAAACACAAAGACTTCTGTCCTTCTATGTCTTTCACATGTGCCCAGAAGCAAGAAGGAAAGAAAGGGAATAAATGAGTTTCTGATATTTCCTTCAAAGTTGCCAGTCTTTTGTTCCCAAAATGAGAGAGGATTTATTAAGAGTGATGTCTGAAGGTATACCTGGTGTTATCATTATGCATCTGAAATAAGAAATTCATATTATAAAACATTTCCTATTACACTAAAAAATAAGTCCTATTTCCATGCTGCAGAATAGCACCCAATTGGAAACCTATAGCAATGTCATTTAAGAGGGAAGTGAATAATATTTTCCCCCAAATTTATTTTTCCCCCAATACCTCTAGAGAAATTGTCTAAGTACTGTCTACAATATGTGGCATCCTTTCCAGATGTATTTGCTAGGATTCTGCACTGCTTATACTGTCGTAACTATCAGTGAATGAGATTTTCTTAACAAGAACAAGGGAACAAGATTTTCTTACCAAGAAGAAAATCGCAAGCTCAATATCCCTTACTAGGCTGGAATAAACAGCAACAGTTTCAAAGCTATTGAAAAACTATAGTTTAACATAAGAAGTACTGTTAAAATGTAAAATATTAAACGTCACGTCATTGCTTACCAAACAATCTCAGCAGCAACATTTTCATTCACACTGAAAAAGGTGTTGAAAGGCTTGGTCCCTCAAGATTGCCATTCCCGGTACACCACTTGTACTGCACGCTCAAAACACCACAGTTACCTTAGATGCCTTTTGAGCAGCACCTGGAAGTGGCAAAGGAGAAGGAAAAGCAGTGCCCAGTACCCCATCATTAGCTCTGCTTCCTTGGTTCATTGGGAGATTTGTGTCTGCCTGAGCAGGCTGGTGTGGTCAGGCAGAAAACACAGCTGAGCAGCAGGGCCTGGGCACCCCTCCATCACTGTCAATAAGTGAAATGGAGGGCCCTTACATCATTTCATTTACTATTTCAATGATTACATAGATCATTGCCTTCCCATTGTTTCAGTGATAGATTTAATTAACTTCCAATTAATCACAGAGGGTGATATTTAATGCTTAGCCCTGCACTGAGTACTGTGTCACAGACCAAAGAATATATTTTGAAGGCTTCAGTAATCAAGAGGTCATGGAAGATAGATGTTCTTCACCATTAGAGAGAGAGAGAAGATAAATTTGTGTGTCCACTCTGCGCTGGCTAACTGTTTTAGGATAATTGTTTCACATCCAAATTATAACTTTCCTAAAGGTCTATCCATGCACTAAGCTAGATAAAAGGGAGGAAGGGGGGGTAGGTTATTGGGTCATACTATAGAGACTTCATAGGGCTATAATTGCCATTGGCAGGCAGCAGCAAATGTTTGCATCTGCAGTGTTTAAGGCCCCGACAAATGGGCAGATATAAATTCCCAGTAAAAATACTTCCATTTAGGTAGAATGACTTAAAAATACCAAACTCAAATCAATGACAAAAAGGAGAGTTTCATTACACTAAGTCTCATTACAGGCAGTGCAAACCCTACAACTCATTTGCAGCCTTTCTGGAAGCAGGGCGGCAGCATCAGGGCATCTACTTGTGGTCTTTTAGAAGAGGTTCAAAGGATTTCCATAAGGGAGATATTTCGTATTATTTTAAGCAGAAATATTTTCCTAATATATCTATTGAAAATATTTGAGGTTCCTGTGTCACTTAACAAAATAATAGATGGCATGGGTGACATATATTTTGGACATGAAAAGCAATTTTGTTTCTTTTTACTCTTTTGACATTCATGTCAGGGTTTTGCCTGGGAAAAAAAGGTCTATTTTGCCTGAGACAAAAAGTGCCCAAAGGTACTATTGTAATACAGTGACCCAGCGTCCAAGGCTGAGAACCCTCCAAGTTGGTTCTCTGACCTGGGCTACATCTAAGCAATTCCAAAATTCCCAGCTGTGCAAGCCAGGGGACATGCTCAGCAATGCCAGGGCTCTGCTCTGGGAGCCAGACCACCTCTCCAGCTCATCAGTTCACAAATTCCCACACAGCCAGCATGCCCCAAACCCTACTGCAAGCACAATGCTAATGCCTTAAAAGACTAGTGATTAGGCCTGAAAGAGTGGATAAAGGCACTGAAATAGGGATAAGGAGAATCCAGAGAAGCTGGAAGGACCAGTAACGAAGAAGAGATAATTGTGAAAGAACAGAGCACCAGGCTCTGGTCTGAAGGGGCCAGCAAATCTGTGACAAAAGTCACAGGTCATTTCAAGAAGCCCTTGAGCAAGACGGCTTACTACCTTCCCCTTGCCAGGTAGAGTGGTACATTTGCAGAAAGGCAAATGTTGGTATACTCACTGAGCTTGCCCTGAGCACCTGGTTGGGATGACTGGTCCATTCTTAGTTTCTCACTCATGCTTTCTTCTGGCCTGAGCAGGGCCCTGCGCTATCACCTCCCTCACCACCACCAGTGACACGCTGCTCACTGCCAGCCTCAGCTCCAGATCTGCCTTTTAGAAATAGTAACAAGGGAGGAGGAATGTTTTCACACCCGCAATAACAAGCAAATATGACCCATAAGGATTTCTCCCATGCTGGCAGTCCTGGCTAACCTGACACTGTGACAGTAAATTCAGCTGTGTGCATGTGTGTGCATGTGTGAGTGGGACAGAGAGCTGGCAGGAAACCTTCTAACGAATGCAGAGTGTAATTCTCCCCTTTTCTTTCCTATGGCTAATCTCTGAGTGCAAAGTAATTATCTTTCTCATGACTTTAAATCTCTCTCTCTGGTATATTCTTGCCTGTCCAACATGACTTTACAACTCCTTCATCTGGCACACAGCTGGTGTGCCTCACGGTGGATTCCTCTAAAGAGTGATTTAAAGTTGCTTTCCATCAGTGTAAAACTAATGAGCAAGAAACATCTTGACACATGGTAACTGTAAGCAACACACTTGGTCAGCTGCGTACAAGAAAGACACCCTCACTTAAGGCTTTCCAACTGTTCTCTCACAAGCACTCACAAGGCTCAAAGCCCAGCATGCTTATTTATTAGTGTCTTCACTTGCCCAGGTGTCTCTTTTCAGATAGACACTCACTCCACTTCTAATGCAGCTTCCCATCTGGAGTTACTGCTTCTCTCTCCCTCTGTTCCTAGAGATACACAGGAACCTATTGGCATTTTAAATCACAGGACATGCTCAATGTTTTCAGTTAATTTTTTTTTTTTTTAATGGAACCTGTAGCTTTTTTTCCTGTAGCACTCAGCACCTTGCTGCAGCAGCATGAACAGCCAGCCTGCAGCTTCCCTGTTGTGAACCCAGATTTACCTCAGCTGAACTGAAAGTACTGTGAAATTATTTCAGATTTACCAGGCATATGTAAGACGAGAGATTTAACCTCATATAATTTATCTTCATTTTCCCTCTGTAAAACAGAGAAGCCTGAGCAGATATGGAACCTTGGGGCAGCATTTTCTTACACAAATAACCAAAGCAAGACTCCAAGCAGGATCAACGCTCTAAGGAAAAGCACCTCCACTTATTCTGATTTAATCTAAATAGCTGTTGGTTGTCAGAAGTTTCAAGAATTCAGCTCAGTGGAAAACCAGCTTCTTTATTTAGTACCTGGATGTGATTTTGTGGTTGTTTTGAAAAACATGAATGCAAATGTGGTGATACATACTCACTTACTAGTGGAACTAACTGTCTAACACTCGAGTGTTTACAACTCTGTGCTTCAGGTGCCAAATCTGTCACATCCAGAACTTAAAAAATGTTGAGTGTAATACACTCTTGAAGCAAAATCATCTGCAGGGAGAGAAGGTCTTTTTCTCATATGCATGTAAAACCACTAAGTAAATAGCAGGGGAAGTTATAAGAGTAGCTTAGGACATGGCATTGTCTTGCTTGAATACATGTAATGCAAGGTTTGTAGGAACAAAAACAGATGTACAGAAAAAAAGCCTTTGCTCACAAAATGTTTGAGGATAGGCTGAAGAAGAACTTTTGTGCCTGAAAATTTGCCTGCTTTTTCTAAAACATAACTGTCTTCCTGGGAAAAGGCTTATAAGCTGGAACATTTTACACTCTGAACTACTACACAACTCAAACATTTTCTTTAAAGTACCAGAATTTATTAGCCTTTACTTTAGTGTGCCTTTCCTACTGTGCTTTCCAATGTATCTTGAGCCTCAGTTACAAATAAGTGGCTTCATTGCTGCATTTTGTGCATTCATGGCCCTTTCCAAAGATATCTATTTGTTAAAAAAACCCAACAAAACTACAAGCTCTGCAGGCACTCAAAGTAGCGTTCTCTGCAGTGAGGTTTTGATGGAAACATCCTCAAGGTTCCATAAAGTGCATCAAAGGCTGTAAATGGTAAAACTGAAAAAAAGTGTCAACACAGAGAATAGAGTACTTGAAAGGAAGCTCAAGCCTCTGAACATCTCTCTGCTACCCCAGCCAAGAAGGCAGAATATATTACAGAGACCAATGGTCTGAAACAAACTGGGGAAGATGCTACTAAGAGGAGAGAAAATATTTATTTGGGAGGAATATTTTTACTACTCCCAAAATTAAAGCATATCAAGACTGAATAACTCTACACTGAAAATAGATGGACAACTGTTTGGGAAGTTTTAGTGGCCTTTTCCTAACATCTGTGGATGATAGTAATTTCCTATTTGCTTTGTTAACACACAAATTCTACAGCTTGGCTTATTTCCTCCTTTCTTCCTTCTCCCCGAAGGCTATTTCCAATTCCCAAACACAACTCCCTGCCTCTCAGACCTGTACAAACCTTCAGCAAATGGGGCATCCTCTGGGCTCTCCTAACACCATGGGAAAAATGTTGTCTCCACCCCTCATTTAAGTCACATAACTGGCTGCAGAGAGCAGTGACTTGTAATTATATTTAAACTTCTCCCATTCTGCGACATCTCAGCCTGCATGCCAACCACAGCACTCACCACAAAATTGCCAAAGGAAAACAAAGATCAGTTCCTCTCGCATGCTAGCCTTTCTGCCCCATTACAGGAACACAGTGTGAGCACTTCTCCAAGAGACTCCATCAGCACCAAGCAGACATTAAACATGGAGACAGAACATATGCACGTGAGTGTCCCCTTGTCAGTGCACTACTGACTGTGGGAGGGAGGTTTAGCAGTGAGTCTGGAGTGGAGGAATACCCTTCACTTGTTACTTCTGCTATTTCCAGCAGCACAAAATGGAGTCCCAGGCCACCCACCCACCCAGGTTAGAAAGCCAAGTGTGCTGGGGGCTCTGGCATCTGTCCCTGTGTCAAGGAGCCACCACCTAATCAAACACAAAGGGAGAAAAAGAAATACAGGAAAGTGGTGCAGCATGATGAAGCCACCTCCTCATTTGGCAAGCCTGTGGTCAGAGTGAATATAAACCCTAGGAATTCCAGTGTCCCGGACACAACCCCTCCAAAGTGTAAGATGGTAAAAGGCTTTTTTTTCTCTGAACAGAAAAGTAGTTCTCTTAGGTACTTTCTAACAAAGCTAAGTCACTGTTATAAAAGACTGGACAGGACAGAGAAGTTATCCATATTTTGTACAATCCTACCATCTAGCTTTGTGAACAGCAGTGTTTCCAGGTACAGCAGTATTCCATGCAGGCTGAGTGTCAACTGTGCTTGGCAGAACACCCAGGCACTTCCCTTCCAAACAGCGAATGCTGAGCATCATGGATAGGAAGATTCAGACGTGTAGAAACATTGAGACATCTCCACATGTATCTAAACAGGGGCACAAAGAAATTGCTGACTTGTCCAAAGGCATGAAACAGCCTGTGGCCAGAGTCTTTCCTGAGTCCCATCCTTTTAATTCAGACCCCTCCTGCACCTCGTTCCCTTCCGTAGAGAGGAACAAGGAGCAACCACAGAGCCAAAACACAAGACATAATTTTGGACTAATTTTAAAGAGGCAGTACTGGATTTTGGATATGCCTCGGCTTCAAATGAAGGCAGACAGGGAGCTACTGCCCTGAATGTAGATCAAGAGCACTATGGTAGGAGATGCCTTTCACAAAGAGCTACCCAGCCCTGTGCTAAGCCTATGTTAGATGGTGTTTATTTTGTGAAACTGGTTAGGATCCTTCTCTGATTACCTTTCTTTTTTTTTTCTGGCTCAGAGACCTGCATATTGTGTAGGGATAAATCCAGGTCATGCTCTCTGAAGCTAGATTGATGCCTCAGTCAGAAATGGGGAATATCTGTGTTTGACATACACATTGTCAGTGATGGAATTTGTCAATGGAGCTGGCATTCTCTGAGTGCCCAAGGGTGGCAGTGACGGCCCAGAGGGCTGTGGGAGTCAGACATCCACCTTTGCTTCATCTACAGCCAAATCCTCACACCAAATGCTTTTGAAAAGGCCTGGGACAGGTGTAGAGCACAGAATTACCTGGGCATGGACACCAACATGGATAGCAAAATCATGTTGCAGCACTGTGTCCCACAATGACAGAAACAACCTGGACAAAGATTTCTATTTCTTCATCCAGCCTGCAGAAGATGATGTTTACAACATGGTCCTGTCTGAATTTAGCCCCTGGTGATAGCTGTGAATCACACAGGTGACCATATCCCCGAAGTTCAAAAATCACAGGCAAAATATTATTTGCAGTTCAGAGCTGTTCTGTAGAGGTTGCTGAAAATCTTGCCTCCTATTTTATTT
Organism: Phainopepla nitens; assembly: GCA_013400175.1. NCBI lineage: Eukaryota > Metazoa > Chordata > Aves > Passeriformes > Bombycillidae > Phainopepla > Phainopepla nitens. Next base: position 278,639 of record VXBQ01007036.1, on the reverse strand, counting down.
GTTTATTTCAGGGATTTCATAAGGGGAATGTCTATCTGAATGGAGTAGAAGTTCAGAAGAAAGTCAGGATGAAAGCAAAGAAAAAAGAGGTTTTAATCCCTTGGGAAAGGAGTGAATACATTACAATCCAATACCGGAAAAACATTTTGGAAATGGATCCTTGACCTGCCTAATTACCTTGGAAGAGATGACCACTAGTTATCAGCTTATGAGAGATTCCCTGCAGACCCTGCCTATGGGGGTCCCAGCTGGACTGTGCTATGACACCCACTGCTGCTCCAGAGATTTGATCATCATCACAGAGATCTCCTTCACTTGTGGGGGACACAGCTAAACCCACAGTCTGGACATGCCTATAAGAGTGCTGGTTACTGGTGTTAACCACTTCTTTTTCTCAAATGATCAATGTCTCGACTTCAGGCCCCACCTTCTGGTATGTCATGTTGCTCTGTTTCACCTCCTGAAGTGTTTCTTCCCAGTTTAGTGTCCAGATCTCCCTGACTCTCAGATTTCAAATCACAAAAGTATAAACATGTGGATAGCTGGAAAGAGACCTTGGGGGATTCTTTGTTCTGAACCTTCTAGAACCAAATTCTTCAAACCAAATGCTCACTTCCACAGAGTCAAGGGCATTTTTACAGAAGTCTACACTACTGAAATGAAAGGCTCCAGTATCACCATCACCTTAGGGCGTGTTCCTTGTAGTCTTCATAAGCTGCAGTTGTGCTGGGCTGCACCTTGTAACTCTTCTGAATGAAGACCTTTTACATTGCTGAATTTATTGTAACAGAAAAATCACAAATTATTTCTATAGAAATATGTGGCAACCCCCCTAGCAAATAACAAACAAGTTAAGAGGGCATCTGTCAACACTGGGCCTTGATGGATTTCAGTCTTGCAACCTCTGCGTCTCTGCCTCTGACTGCATCAGCTTATTTGGCCTAATTAACCTGAGTTTTCCTTGCTCAACAGAAATCATCTCCATGAAAAAGTCGTAGCTTGCAGATTCTGAGAAAGGTTTTTCTGTTTTGAAATATGAATGAGAATATGCTCCAGGCCATCTGGCGCTGGCCTTCGTAAAGTCCAAAATGAATTTATTACAAATTAAAAAGGAATTTTGGAAGTGTATTTTTTTAGAGCTTGTTCTGGTGGTTACAGATAGCTTGAGACTGCAAAACTGTGGTGGTGTGCAGTCCGTATTTGAGCAAAGGTGTGTCCCCCACCCCAGTCTTTCTCCACATCAAGTGATTATTGACAAGGGCTGGGGTATTGTTGTTGGTATAGGGGAGTGGGTAGTGTGACTTCTCCAAGACAGTGTTCTTTTCATGTTAAAACAAATGAGATAATTGACTAAAACCAATGAGATAATTGCACTGCTAATGATACCAGAACAAGTACCTCCACGTGGTGATGTACCAAACTCTTTGGGGAACTTGATGTGACCACACGGCACAGATATCTCTTGCGCGATGGTCCCAGGACATTTGTGTCCTACAACAATTTGCCAGAAATGCACTTGTTTCCCTGCAGCTTGGTGACACCAGCTTGCCAGCCTAGCAGCAGGCACAGGGTGTCAACACGTGGCCCAGGAACAAGAGCAGAATTTGGCCATTTGAGGGAAAAGGAGAGAAATAAAGATGGTGGGAAACCAACTCTCAGGTACTCATTTGCTGCAGGAGCGAGAGCTTTAAGCTGGCAATTTTAAAAGCACAGCTCTGTTAAATAATCCAAGAAATTGGGAAAGCTGATCATGTAGTCAAAGGACAAACTCATTTCTGAGCAGTTTCATTCACTTGGGAATAGTGCATATTTAATAGAAAAGAAATACCTACAAAAGCCCAGATGCAAGATTTACATTCAACTGAATTACAAAGGATACTGAAAAGAATTGCTACATTTTGGTGGAAATCTCTTGCTTTCAGCATTTGTGAATTTAGGAATACTTTCATTTTAAAAAAGCTTTCACTGAAGCATGGTTATCCCTAAAAAAATCGAAAAAGGAAACTTGCTGAAAATATTAATTTCCAGTGGCTCTGTTCTATTCCCTTAGGTCTTTAAAAATCTCAGATTGAAATGGATGAATATGCAAGTGCCACTTATTGACGGCCTCCCACAAGCAGTGAAATCCTTTGAAATCATTGTGGAGGTAATTGTAAAAGAAGTTATATGCATAAAATTACTTCTCTGGTGCAATACGGATCATAAATCAGTTCACAATCAATCTACCCACAACTATTTCAATCTAGAAGATTTAAAAATATATGGCTATACATAGGAAACCAAAGTTAAATGACCTGTAACAAAGGGATGTGTGATTTAAAGATGTATTTTTCTCTTGCTGTGATGCAACATGAAGGAGCTGAAGAATATTTTCACATTCATTGAATTTAGTGAGGAAACTCATCAGCTGATGATTTCTTGTGCTATTTAATCACACTAATAGCAAGGTGAAAATGTTTGGCCAACCCTAGACACAGTGATTATTGCAGTAGCTAAAAGAAAATATAAGGTGGGCATGGGCGACAGGACACCAAGATCCCTGGATTTTGTCTCCCCACGACCATGGGGAGACAAAATGGTGGCCAGATCTAGACTTCTGTCTCTCTCCTTGCCATGAGTGAATCCTAGCTGCTTTATCACTCCTGAGCTTACAAGCACAGACAAAACCTGCAGGTGATTCTCACCCACATTTTGAGAACTTCTGCTAAGAGGACTGGACAAGCCTGGGATTTT